>VZRI01009882.1:0-78296 GCA_013397515.1 Upupa epops
TGCCCCACTGAGATGAAAAGGCTAGTGCATCTGTGACACAATACAGAGTAGCCAGGAGTTGAGATCTGCTATGCTCAGAGACAGGAAGGCCTTAAGTGCAGAGACTTCAAATACCAAAGGCCATACATATCACTAGAAGTTACTTATTCTGCAAGCAATATTTGATGGATCCAGAGAACTATGATGAACTTGGCTGTAACTGAAAAGTTTCCAATTGCCGAAGTATAACCCTGAACAGCTATTAGATCTACTGATTTCCTCATCATACACATTCACTTACATTTTTCAGCTGCACATGGGACTATAAAATCTAGTCTTTGATTCCTTTTCAGAGAAATCCACCCCTAACTTCTGTATACACTAAATGTTATTTCACTAGAAAAAAATCGGAAAGCTTGTCACCTCTGAATAAAGGGCAGGCAATGCAAGAAGGGCACAGGGATATAACTAGGGCATGCAGGGATGAAGTCAGAAAGGGAAAAGCACAGCTAGAACTCAATTTGGCTACTGTTGTGAATGAAAATATGTTTTTGCAAGCACATCACCAACAAAAATACAGTAATGGTGAATCTCCACCCATCACTGAACATGGAAGGGAGCATCATTGCCAAGCACGAGGACAAGGCTGAGTTACTTCTTAGCCTCCGTTCTTAATAGCAATCCAGCAATCAAGGTATTCAGCCTCCTGGGGGAGACGGCAGGGATGAAGAGCAGGATACACTTTCCATAATCCAAGTGGAAGCAGCTACTGACCTGCTGGGCCACCTGGACACTCCCAAGTCTATGGTGCTAGTGAGATCCATCCAAGACTGCTGACAGAGCTGGCAGAGAAGCTTGCCAAGGCACTCTCCATTATTTATCAGTGTTCCTGGCTAACAAGGGAGGTCCCAGGCGATGGAGGCTGCTAATGTGACACCCATCCACAAGAAGCAAAGGAATAATGATGCAGGCACTGACAAGCCTGTCAGCCTGACCTTGGTACTGGGGAAGATTATTTAGCAGCTTATCCTCTGCTCACTCACAGGGCAAGTGCAGGACAGACAGGGGATCAGGGCCAGCCAGTAGGGGTTTCCATAGGGCAAGTCTTGTTTGTTCAACCACATCTCCTACAATCAGGTGACCTGTCTAGTGGATGAAGAGGAGGCTGTGGATATTTTTCATCTAGACTTTACTAAAGCATTTGACACAGTATCCCACAGCATTCTCCAAGAAAATCTGGTGGGTCATAGCTTAGATGGGTTAGGTTTTGTAAATGTTTTGCTTGGTTTTCCACAGTTGGATCAAATGAAAAACTAAAAATTTTTACCTCAATTCCACTGAAATTAAAATACCTTCAAACAGTCTTAAAGATGATTACTAAGTTCAGAGTCTACAGTGAGAACTCAAACTTCAGTTAAAAGGGTCTGTCACATACCAAAGGAGCCTAGAATTCCAAATTCAGATGAGGCACCATGTGGCATTTCAGAGAAGCTACCCTGCAAAAGGTAGACACAAGAAAAGACAAATGGAGACGAAACCGGACACAGAACATCATCTTAACCCCAAGTCAAGCAAAGTACATGAACACAAATGCAGCAGCTAAGCCCTACACCTTGCACAGGAAGCAAGCTGTCTTCTGCACTTTTTGAACATCACGTAACTACCAAGTCTTTTACTTCAAGACTGTGCACTTTAGATTTTACTACAGTTTTCACATTCTCAATGTCACTAGCAGCACTAGAAGAAATTAAATGAACAAAATTAAATTACTGGTCTGAAAGGGTATGCTTTAGCTTTCAAAATACATTGCAAAAAGACCAAATCTCTTCAGAGACTACACCAGCATTCAGGATTTAGTTTAGAACCATAATCACAAGATGCACTTAATGCGCTTACACCTATAGAACTACAGATGCAGTTAAGTCTACTTGGTTTATATACACATTTAGGTGAGCCTGAAAAGTCAAGATTCAAGTTTTCTAAGACGTCCATTTTTTCTGAGCAAATGAATACATGTAACAACTCACTGCTATCAAGCAAATACAAGATTCCATTTACTCTTCTCTTTACCAGCTTGGTGGTCAAGGCAATCAAGCTCTTTCTCCACCACTAAAGAATAGTCTTCAGCCAAAAAAATTAATTGCTTATAGAAGTTTACAAGAAGCACTGGTACCTGAAAAAAAACCCAGTAGCAAGCAAACTGCTTATGAGGATGAAATTTCCTCCCTTCAGTAACACTGAACACCTGCAGCAGCCTGCCTATTTTGCAGAAACATGCTATAAAACTACATCCTGATATCTCCATTAAGCTTACAACTTCAGAGACACTAGACTCCCAAAGGATCTAGATCCTCAAGGAATTAGTAAGCATTAGAAGGTACAAATGGCAAGAACTGTGAACAACCCCCTTCAGTAGCTGCAAAGCTTTATTTGAATATTTACCACAAGTGATCTCCAATTTTAAGTTTCAACCACAAATGAGTGTAAGGAGGCAGTAGTAAGCAGCTACTAAAACTGGCTACACTGGCCATACCCTAAGAAGCCTCCAGGGAGGAAAGTCACCTAGACAGACAGTTTTGGTATTGGAAAAAGGCTGCCTTTCCATATGCAAATTAAGGACATACTTCAGGAATCACAGCAGTGGGGGACCAGCAGCCACCTCAGATGAAGGGCTAGGGGCAAGAGGAAGAAAGGGGAAGAGCAGCAAAGACGCTCCACGCTGACAGCTACTACTCCATACCTGCTCGAGATCAGGGCAAATTGTAGATGCCTCCTCCTGGCCCTCTTCGTCCCAGTTCTCCTGGTACATGCTAGCGGGTTTGCCTGAGAGGTACAGAGCACTAGCAGTGTCGTGTGTCCCTCCTCCCCCCCTCCGCCCGCCTCGCACAGGACACAGCTGAGCCACACCCGCCCCAGTCGAGGAAGGGTAGAGGGGCTGGAACCACCTACTGCCGCTACTGCCACTTCAGCCACCGCAGACAAGGAAAATGTCTGCCCACCCCGCTGCCTCCAAATACCACCACGTGCAGTTGCTTAGCTGTCACGTGGCCGGTCAGACAGCCAATAGAAGCGCGGAGTGCCGGCAGAACGTGTGTCGCTGGCGGGAGCAGTTCGTGGAAGGGCGTGGGCAGTGTGCGGAGGGGAGTAAGGGGATGAGGAGGGGGAGGGGCGGCGGTGGCTGCTGTAGCGATGTGGACAGAGTGGGGCTGGGGAGTATGGTCGTGTTGAGGTCTTCTGAGTGGTTTTGTGCTGGCCCTGCATGGCTCTTGGGGCGTTTGGATGTGCCTTAACTCCTTGTTCAGCTGTTAAAATGCAATTTACTTTGTAGACACCCCATGAAAGCAAAATCCGTTGTCTGGTAGAACTGTGACTGAGATAATGGATAATCTTATGGCAAGCACTTTGCAGTTATTAGCATGGCAGTTAACAGAACCTTGCTAGAATTTAAAAAATAATTAGGTCAAATAGTCTACATATTTAAAACAGTACAAACCAAATTCAAGAATATCCTCTCCCCATGGTACTAGCAATGGGGTTGAAATGACTGATTTTCAACAGTCCCTTATAACCCCTCCCAGTGATTCTGTGATGCTAGACTTGGTAGAGAAAAAAAGAAAGGGTGCCAACTTCCTGACTCAGGAATTTTATTTAAGTGCAGGAGAGCACAGGCATGGCTTGTGTCAGTTCAGAGTCTTGCAGAACAGTAAGTATTGGAAGGGACTTCTGAAGATCATGTGTGGAAAACACTCTGACAGAGGTTGGTGTTGACAATAGAGACAGAGGAGTTCCATAAAAAGTAAACTTTAACCAAATAAAGGGAGAGTCCATTGGAAAAATATTCTGGTGCGTTGTCTCAGATTTCTGGACAGAGCAGCTCTGCTTCATCCCACAGCTGAGAGAACTGGGGTTGTTAGCCTAGAGAAAAGAAGACTGAGGGGAGACATTATCCTTTCTACAACTACCAGAAAGGACGTTCAGGCAAAGCTAAGAACATCCTCTTCTCCCTGGTGGCACTAAACCATGGCTTTTAAATACATCCAGGGACAGTGATTCAACCACTTCCCTAGAAGTCCATTCCAATGCCTGACCATCCTTTCAATAAGAAAGGTTTTTTTCTAATGTCAAACCGAAACCTCCCTCGGTGCAGCTTGAAGCAATTTCCTCTTGTCCTATCACTACTGTCTTGGGAGACCAACCCCCCACCCCTACAACTTCTCTTCAGGTAGTTGTAAAAGGTGTTAAGGTCTCCTCTCAGCCATCCCTTCTTCAGACTAACCAGCCCCAGCTCCCTCAGCTGCTCCTCACAAGCTTTGTCCTCCTATCCCTTCACCAAGCTTGCTGCCCTTTTTTTGACCTGCTCCAGCACCTCAGTGTAAAATTCGGAGGGATTTGCTCTGTCCAAGTCTACAACACACCGACTGAGAGACTGAAACGAGCGAGATGCCTTATCTTTTCACTTGAGGCACCGCATCGACTCTGACCAACAGCCGCCATGCTGTCCTTCGTGGCTGTGGTCACTGATGGTCCGTGCCACCAGGGACCTCGCTCGAGAACATGGCCAGGCACCAGCACGGCCGCTGGGTTCGTCAGCCCCGCAGGATTCGGTCCACTGAGCAGAAAGAGCGGTAAGTACCGACGTCGCCCTAGCTGCAGCGCCGCCACACCCGCCCGCTAACCAATGGGTCCCGGAGAACTGCTCCTCCCGCTCAGGGGCAGGTCTCCGCGGAAAGTACCCACCACGCCACGCCCGGATCACGCTGCGCAGGGCTCCCTGGGAATTGAAGTCCCGCGTCCGTGAGCAGGCAGCTGCCGCCCCAGTGGAGCCGCCTCCGGGAACTACCGGCTCCGCCCCACCGGGGGTCGCTCGCAGCTGCCTTCAGCCTGCCGGACGGGGCGTTTCCTGCTGGAGTGGAGCTGACGCAGGTAGAAAAGCTGTGTCCGTTCGCGTCGCGTGGGTGATCGGGTCGGTAGAGTCACGCCACTGTGTCCCTGGGGCAGGGGGGCGCTTCGCCGCTGTCTGTTCACCCGTTCTGAGGGTGCGGCCCCGGAACCCCAAGCCAAGGCATCGTAACTACAGGGGTGGCCGCGGGTTCCAGCACTCTCGCCGCCAAGAGCACTGGGCCTGCAGAGCGAGGCCGGACTGGGAGCTGCTCGGGAGACTGGAAGGAGGGTCACAGGAACAGCTGGTTCCAGCGTTATGATCGCGTGTGAAAAGGGCTCGAACGGCAGCGCGTTGTCCATGGGCAGAAAGGTGGCGAAAGGTTTCCCTAGGTCAGGGGAAAGTGCCATCAGTTTTAACGGGCTTGCGGGGCCATTAACCTGTGAACAAAACCAGTGCTGAATCTGTTTCATTTAATCCCTAAGGTGATAAATTCATGTTAAATATCTGATCTTGGTCTTCAAAATAAAGAGACCTATATACAAGTAATAGAACCTTTATCAATCGAAAACAAATAAGTGTTCTGTGTGTTCTGAATTCCACATAGATAGGTTTGTCGCCTGGCAGTGACCACATAGGCTTCCTTTCAGTCTGTGGTACACAGAAGCTCTGCAGTGCTTTTGCTTGTCTGTTCAAGAGTCCTTTTGACCAAACGTTGCTAAGTAGTATTGCTTATAGTTTTAATGATTCTCAACCAACACAGTTGCAAGAGACTACAAACAAGTTAACTGGTGGCAAACTGTTTCAGTTTTGAGGAACTCCAAATGTGTGCTATCGTTCTTAGCACCAGCATAGAATTCTTCAGTCCTTTCTGATGAAGAACTTTGTGAGAAGGAGCCAAGGAGCTTCTGTTGTCCTGCTTTTAAGCTCTTGTAGCTCTTACTGCAGTATAGATCCTGCTCATTTCTCATAATTTGTACATGCATACTCGAGTTTTTTGCTTTGAGCTTTATTCATACATTCATCAGATCAAAATTTAAGAGAAGATCAGTCACACTAAGTAGCACTTGTAAAAATAATTTTCCATATGTGAACTAAATACTTACATTAGTGGATTCTCTTAAGTAAACTGTGAGCATAAGGTGACGTTCTAGCAGTATATATTCTTGTATATATAAGAAATGAAACAAAATGTATCCACGATGTCAGTTGTTATGGTTTTATTTGTGTAATCTCATTGACTTTTCAAGAACTGCTAGAAATTTCAAACCAAAGAAAACTACCGCACATAAGCGTGAAAGCAGATTTTGGTGGCAAAATTCGTACCAAAATTATTTAAGTCTGCAGGTATAAGTAAAACAGGTTGAAAAGTAACAAGTTGTAGGTGAGTTAAGTTCTGTGATCATTTTAAGGAGCATGACTTCCAAATTAAAGAGTTATGGCTTTGTCTGGCTTTGTATGGCTGGTCCGCAGGATCTCCTACACTGGAAAATTGTTACAGAACTTGCTCTTCAGAGGTCCAGTTGCTGTTTTTTCCAGAGTACGTCTAACTAACCATGATGGTATGGTAGAGATGGTGGTCGTTCTCCTGTTAAAGCAGACATGTCTATGGCCAAGCCAAACTGTAAGCTGTCGTTGCTGGATTCATGGTGCAAACAGATGTAATGTGGATGTGGTATTGTCTCCCAGTACCAGATGACAGCACAGCCACCAGGCTAGAACTAGGTTGCTAAAGCTGCTGGGCCCCAGTTTTCACTCCCTGAAGTTTTTCAGTCTTTCTAATCATGAAAGAGAGGCAGTTAAAGCAGCAACTCAGACGGAAAGCTATAGAGGACTAACTATTACCATTTGAGTGTTACCTGGTGTGGGACTAGGAAAAGTAATTTGTATACCCATAGATACTGCTTCACAGTTTATGACCAGCAGCAGAAAACCTGGATTATTGGATTCTTAACCCCTTTTACTGTCTTTCAAAGGTAGTACTTCAAATGTTTAAGCCCTTACCCAGAAGAGCATATAATATTTATTTCAAACAGTGGAACAGACTTTTTTTATAACTGTAAGAGTATTTAAGATCCTGCTAAGGTAGTCATTCCTTTGTAGGTGAAAGGAGGACAACTGAACATTCTTTAAGGCAATAAACAGCAGTTCTTAAAATAAGCTAGTATTAACATTGCTCAAGATTTGTGGTGGTTTTGGTATTGCAAAAGAATTTGTTCAAGAATTTGTTCCCTTTATATTAGTTCTGGAAGACCTACATTTTTATCTTAATAGCTATACTAGATGTAGCCATTAAAGTTTAGGGAAGCGTGCTTAATGCTGACTTTCACAGGGATAGCAAAGTCAAGAGTATTTCTTCCTGGAATCAAATGCTTGTAGGACCAGGCAGCAGATATCTGTTGTGTGAGAGGATAGGAATTTCACATGCAAAACCAAAAGCTGTTGCCACTGACTTAGAATGGACAATAAATATGAGTGCAGAGAAAACATTTTTGCAGGTTGCTGCCCTCATCAGCAATACACCATGCTTCAGGGGAAAACACAGCATCTCATCCTTTGTTCCTGACTTACCAATACGATTTTAGTTCTGGGAGAGTGCAGTTAGCATTCTGATATGTATCTGTTTTGTCACTAGTACAAGCTAAGAGAGACATGGTATTTGTAGAAAGCAGATGAAAAGTAATGACTTGAAGAGTAGGACAGAGACAAGCAGACAGCAGAGGCGCTCGAGAGGCAGGAAAGACTTTCAAGGAAAAAACCGGTGTTGTACATTGAGAATAAAATCCCTGTTTCTCATTCATTACCGTATTTGTTACAAAGCGAACCCAGTACCCATTGAACACACAATCCTGTTTTTAAAAGGACAGTTTGTGAAGTTGAAGTTTTCAAAGGTTAGAGTACTAAGCATAGCTACATTTAATGAAAATTGAAATTGCTTAGGCAGTCTTAGTCATTTGATACATATGACTTAAGATATCAATTAGAAATAGTTATCAGGTCATTATTTTTTGCATGCTGAACAGATCTAGGAAGTTCGTTGTTGAGCAGCAGAACAATAATGTTCAGTTCACTCTTGTGTGGGAATGATTTGTCTTGTTTCTCAACTGACCTTAAGTGTTCCTCTTAGCCATTTTTTTGCAGGGCTTAGAAGAAATCACTAGGTTTTGTTACCATTTTCTTCACAGCGTTTCTATGAACTAAGGGAAGTATTGGCATTATTCTCATTCGGAGAGTAGGGAATAAAGCACAGGGGGAAAAATCCACCAATTCTGAATGCTCATCCTGAGTTACTTAGTTGCTTTTCAGATGATTAACATGATTCAGCACAAATGCTCTTTTGTTTTGCAGTACTACATGAAATACGTTCTAAGTGAAAGGAAAAAAAAACCTTATACGGTCAGAGGTAAGTGATTCTTCAGGCTGTGGTTTTATTTACACTTTAGAAATTGTCTTCTTTCTTCCACAGACTGTTCCCATGTCTTCAACTGGACAGTGAAACTGCTGCTTCTACGGAACTACACCCAAACAGCTACAAACCACCCCCAAAACAATTATCTTCCTCTTAATTTTTTTTTTATCTTGATCTATTTCCTGGTCTTGTTCATTTCTCCAAGACAAGAAAGTGGGCAAGTAACTGTGCCACCTCAAANCTATGAACTAAGGGAAGTAACAGTAATGCTGTTAACCTAGCACTGCAGAAGACAAAATACCATGAATTCATACTACCAGCTTGACATAAGATACACCTTGCTTTTCCCACAAGAAAATACAGTTAGACATTAAATGAGTTAGGTACCCTTAAAATAGGCTTCTCCAAGCCACCATATGTTAATTCCCAGAGATCCATAGTAATTCTCTGCAGGCAACAGTGGCCTCTTGGAAACAAATCTTGGAAACAAATCTTGGATGTATTGTAGAATATGCAAACTTAACTAGGTTTTCAAGCAACTTTGATTTTTGACATGAATTCTTTGTTTAGCATTCCATTCCTGGTAATAGGTTTTTAACACCATATATATAATACTGCAGGTCATGTCACAGATTTCTAAAACAAACCTTCAGAATGAGATTGACATAGATTAAGTACCTGGTACAAAAAAAAATCTTTAGATCACTAGGACACAAGTAAATTAAGCAGCTGCAAGAATATTGTTATAATGGAAACTGGCAAACAGTTGAGTTGATAGCACAAGTGTCTCCATCCCATGTATTAAACATGTTTATCGAAGGTGCATTCCAGACAAAAGGAGTAGAAAATGATTGCTTTTGTTCTTCTTGGTTTTTTTTTGATTAAAGAAAACCCCATGTAGAATGTTAAGGTGAAAAGGAGAAAAGAACTAAATAAGATAATACCACATCACCAGTCTTCCACCTGAGGATCCTGGTGAGGTCTCAGAAAGAGGCTGCAGACTCTAGAGGTGGCAATTAAAACAAAATGTAAAAGTTCATGAAGGCTGTCTTTAGGTGTGGTCAGAGAGATGTCCAGCACATTTTGTGATGGAAATTACAGAGGAGTGGGTGGTTATCTCTAGAGGTGCAGAGATCTCTGGGGCCTTTGTTTTTGTTTCAGGAATGTTTAGCTGCTACAGGAAGCTGGTTTGCCCTCGGGTGAACTTAACAGTATAAGTGCAGGGAATCATTAGGGAGGAAGGAGGTGACCTAGTGGTATAGAAAATTAAGGAAAATCGATAGGGAAGAAATGTGCAAGACTGGAGCTATAGATGGGGTTTGGAAACGAACACAACTGCCACATGAGAGGAAATAAAAACATTGCTGTGACCTAAGAAGTTTCTTTGTAAGCACTGCCTAGTAAATGCAAGTTTGGAAAGTAGTTTTGACTGTGTACATGAGACAAAATACAGAGGAAATGAATGGGAGGAGAAAAGAGCAGCAGGAATGCATAAACTAAGCATCACCAGAGGAGGTGAGATGAGCGAGAGAAATCAGGGAGTGCAAATAAGATCGACTGAGTTGTTATCACTGATCGCCTATTGTACCCTAAGCTAAAATGAACAAGAGAAAAGTCAAAATCATGCCTTTAACTTAGTAACTTGGTGAAATTACTTCACCCATGCACTGTCCCTGTCTTTGCACAAGCATGCAAGTGTGTGAAGCCAGACGAGAAACCCTAAGCTCAACATTGATTTGGATTTAAAGTAAGAAAAAGAGTTATTTGTTTTCTTTTGGTCAGACCAGTTTACTGGGATCACAGAAATGCACTTCAGCTGTCAAAGGCAGGATGCAGTTCTTGTAGAATTAAGCGCCAGTGATCTGGGCTTGAGAGCAGAGAAGCATCAGCTGTTTGCACAACACCAGCAACAGAAGGGGAATAGGGAGTCTGGTGCTTGTCCTCTAAAATGCATTTGCTCAGCAGGTTGAGCCAGTCTTGGTGCTTCTGCAATCCCTACTGCATGTTGTCATTGTTTTCCCAATCCTTTAGCAATTGTTTGAACACTAGAAACTGGTCATTGTTGAAAACTGATATCTTGCTTTCCTTTGTCATCTTCAGATTGTTTTTCTTATCTGGTGGAGGTGTTAGCTGATTGAGCTAATGCAATAGTACTGCAACATGCAGTTAAGAAGGACTAGAACCATGCCAGTGTTTAACTTAGGTCGATGCAGTTTCTGAGATTGGAACTTCACAGTATATTTCCACCAGGATGCAGAAGGATGATGCACAAGTCATTGTTTCTGTTTTATCTTCCTCTATCTTTTATCATCCTCCCCAAGTTTCAGGCATTCTTCCTTATCTTGAACCAGCTCTGGTTCTCATCAGTCTTTCCTGCCTAAGATTCTAAAGTATCAGGAAGCATTTCCCCTGAAAGAGCACAGTTTTTTCTGATTTTGTTTCTAGAAGCAGCCTTGGCTGAAGAATTATTCAGGAGGTAGCAGAGATGAGAGCTATTGAAGCCATTACATTTGTTTAGCTGCACACAAACCGCAGCAAGTCCCATGTGAGCAGTGTAACCGAGTCTTAAAAGTTATGTGCTCCCTACTGTTTGGCCAGAAGTGCTCTGAATGCATACATGTTGTTTCTAGTAATGCATTATTAAACCACTGATTGCCTTTAATTCAAAGAACCTGTACATGGTAGACTTGAATAATCAAACTTTTATTGTGATAAGTGCACTGTAAAACTGCAAAGTTTGCAGTACTGTAGTGAAACAATAACCTATAATAGCTGTGAAAAATGGTTCTCAGCTATACTGTTAAAAATAGGAAGTAAATTCCTTTAAAAATCACACTGGTCCTTCAGTGGAGCAGAAAGGAGTTCCATGCTTTGAAAGCAGGAATATAGGACCTATGTAAAAATATACTTCAGTTATGCCTGTTGGATTTGATTCTTAGCCAGTGTAGCTCACCAGAAATGCAGATTTCCAAGCCTCACTGGTTCAGTCCCAATACAGGCAACAGCATCTGTCACAGTCCTTTAATTTATATTGCCTGTTATGGTACCGAAAGAGATTCAGAGTGCAATTGTTCATTGACCACTTTACGTAAATGGATAGCATGCTGTAAAAAGTACTGTCCCCACTGTGCTTGTCCTGTGTTGTTTGCATTATGGAATGAGAATTCCAATGTGGAAAGTTGAAGGAATTTCATCCCAGAACCTTCAAAAGCTGCAGGATTCTGACAGTGTTAAATTTGTATCATGGATGGACGCAGTTTTACTTCACTGCTGTTGTCTTGTTTCCTCTTTTTTAGGTCAGAATAAGTGCCAGAATCTAGGAGAAGCAGGCACATTTGCCCAATATGGAAGAGGATGCCAAACCTCTTGTGGTTCCAGTGGGAGGTGATGAAAGCAATTATGGAATCATGAATATACAGTTCAATCCAGAAGATTTTAAGAGCAAAAGGTAAGAGGAATTCTAAGCCTACAGAACAATTATATGGCAATGAATTGTTTAATCTTTGCTTTTTAGCGACAGAATACTGCAAAGACAAAAGACTAACATTTGGAAGCCATAATCTGAGTATAGTTACTACTTTGTCTCTGTCACAGTATTTCCAACCAACAGGTGAACAGATGTTCATACTGTGTTCTGTTTGTAAGGATTAGATTCTTCTGTTGCATTACTCGAGAGATGGTGTTCCAATAAGAACTTGGCATGTGGCTTTTAAAATCAAACACTGAGTATCATGTGTGTATATACTTAAGCATGTATTTTTTATTTAGCACAACAAACTGAAATGTTGAGATTGGGCAAGAAAGCTTGCCAGATGGTGTAGATACATCACTGCTAGTAAGTTTAAATGTCTCTGTATGGGACCACCTTTGCTTTCTTAAAAAAACTAAACTGTAGTTAGGACAGTGAAGGATAGTGTGGGCTATCCTGATGCTAACTAGAGGCACAAGCTCTGGCTTTATAGAAGAAAGACTAGCCCCATTCTTCCTCTTGAACCCTTTTCATGGCTCTTTTTTGCCCTTTGCACTGTATTTCAGGAGAGCAGTTTTCCTGAAGGAACCGAAGATGGCACTGTTTTATACAAAATCCTCTGACTTGGGCACCGACTTCAGCAAAACAAAACAAAAGTTCTTGGTCTGTGTTTTGCTGCTGTTTCAGCTACAGCATTGGAAAGCGTGAGAGACTACTTACATGTTAGCCAGGGACAAAATAATTCTTCTCCCTCCAAGCAAAGAGGGATATGGGTCTGAGTAAGCAACAAAAGGAGCACAAAATTGCCAATAGTACAGTTAGGAAATGGTAGAGGTTGGAAAAAGATAATGTGCAAATTAAATTCTTGCTTTATCCTTTTCCTTAATAGCCCATTGTGGTTCTCCTGGTGGTGTGGTGATGCATTAGCATGACAGTAGTTCATATCTTTGTGGTATATCAGAATTCCAAGACCTACTTTTCAAAAGTGAGATTTGATATTGTTTCTGTGTTCTGCGGGTTCTTTTTCTGGTTATTTCTAAAGTTTGGCGACTCAGCTTTGTGAAAGATGCTAGCATGTGGCCTTTAGTTCCCTTTGAAAAGCAGAAGCAGGTTCTTTAGTTCTGTTCCCTCTGAAACATCCAGTTTTGCTGATTGCTCCTCCCTTTAGTTCATTCTCCAATTTCTACAATTTAGTGTTTTGCCTTCTGAGTATACCGAGGCACAAAGATGAAGGGCACGAGCCCTGAGATATGAGGCAAACCTGAAAATCATAATGGTGCCAAACAAGGTTGAACTTCATCTCTGCACATTAGTAGACACAGTCTTTAGAAGGAATGAAGAACAGGCCACCAGATTCGGTCAGTCACAGTCAGAGAGCAATGGGCTTGATTAAAGCTTCAGGGAATAGCAGCTTTAAAGAGGTTTATCGTGAGTAGAAGTATCACACAGTTCAGTGGCACACGATTTCCTCTGCTTAGCTTGCTTTTCAGAAACCTGATGCACTCAGGTGAGCGGTTACTTCGATTTGAATGAGATAGCTCTTCAAGCGTTTTGTTTGATGTGCTCTTTGTCTTTCTTAGTGCTCTTCTGTGCTCTTGTTTGAGATTTGACAGCATTTGCATAGTTATTTGGTTTCCTTAACAGCTTGCAGGATTTGGTATTTTTGAAAGGCAAGCTTTTCAGTCTTTACATTAGAACAATAAGTCAATTGTTTAGTTTTAGAGTTGTAAATTATTTCGTCTAGCATTCTTATGCTAATTTCAGGCAAATGCCAAGCCACTTTTAAACATTTTAAAGAGGATTTTGGTGTTCTTCATGTTGCTGTTCTTCACAGTGACCCTCATTACTCACACTACATTGGTTGTGATCTACCTATTTTGTTAGGTCTCTTTAAAAACTTTGCCGTAATGGCTTACTGATAACTGTTTTATGTGAGAGAGGGAGTTTCGGGTCTAACTGGTCTTTAAAGCTATTGATTGTTCCACAGATACTACAATTGTCTTCATGAATACTTAAACCTTCTAGGTAACAAATGGTGTTTTGTGTCGGTTGTTTTGCATATTAAAAAAAATTTACAATGCGTCCTGCTAAAGGAAGATGAAGCCTTCTTTTTTTTTACTCTTTGAAGATCCAAAGCATTCTCACACAATGAAGGGAGAGATCAGTAGGTAAAGTTAAACAGTTAAAAATTAAACAGTGTCTGTGGATAGCAGTCAGGGAAGTCTTTTTTTCGTGCTAAAGAGCTTTTTCCCCTTTCACTTTGAAAGTTAACTTTTGAAAAGGTAGATGATGGTTGGTACTAACCTGTGCAAAAATACGATTTCTGCATTCATTATACTTTTGGTGCTCCACACCCTTGTTGTCTTTATACACCATTGCTTTTTAATATTTATGTATTGCTAACTCTTCTGCTAATTCCTAATATTACTACTATTTAGCTATGAAGAGTTAGATCTTCCTTAATAAAGGTCCTTCGTATTTCTTTGTGAAAGAACAATAGAATACCTTTATCTGTGATACAGAAGAGGGAACAGTGCTTGAAATGTGATAAGGTAAAGCCTGTGATTCTTGATTTGTATCCTCTGAGAAATGTGTTCTGAAAGGTTATTTTGGCTCTGCGTCAGCATTATAAGAGACTTGTACGGTCATGGTCTAATAATTACAATGATAATGGTGATATGCATGGAAAAAGTTTAAAGTGTACTGGCAAGACAGTAAAGATATTATGGATAAACTGTAAGCATACTGTTTACAATGCTTAAGTAAATTCAGACAGCTTAGGAAGTAAAAATCAAGTCAGTTGTGGAATTCTTTGAACTGTCTTCCTTAAGAGCAGTGCACTGACATATATGATGTTCTTGGCCAGACAGGCAGTTCCTGATTAAGAGCAAACTATGAGTGTAGTTTTCTTACTCCTTACCTTAATTTGTGTGATACCGAATCAGTTTTACTCCTTAGTTAATCCTGGGCCATATACAGCATTTGTAATCATGTTTTTTTCCGAGGAGAGAAAACAAATTGTTAAGCACCCTGTGAAGAATGGGTTTTTTTAATTTATTTAGATTTGAGAAATTTAGCTAGTGTAAAGTTACTAATACCATCAAGTTACTCACTGACAAAAAAATTTGTGTTATATCAGCTTAATATTCAGAGCTCTACTTTTGATCAGATGTTCAGAAGCTGTTGACTGCTGATTGAAATTATTTCAGCTAATTTAGTTTAAAACTTCTGGAGGTGGGTATTTATTGTACTGCTTCATTGCTCTGCAAAACTTATTACATTTATGAGAAAATTCAGAAAAAAATATGTAGCACCGTTAAAAATGCTAACACTTGCAAGATTTTATGTAGTTTCCCAAACGAACTTGCCTGTTGTACAGTTCCTTTTAACCCTCTAAATCCAGTGTTGGAACTTTAGCACAGTACTTAGAAACAACTTTAATAATGGGCATCTCCTTTAGTTTTCTTTGCTTGCAAAAATTGCTACTGAAGTTCATGAGAGAAATTTCAAATAGAAGTTGTCTCTTTTCCTGGACCATCACTTGAAAGCTTAATAACTTTCCATTTGTGTGACTATGAAATAACTAGCAGCTATAGGTTTTCTGGGAATGGTTGCTGAAATCCTGATCTGCAGGATGTTGTGTATGGGAATATCATCTAGGATTTCCTAGATGAGATTCTGCATCTTTTTACAATCAGAATGGTTTAGGTTGGACTTGTTCCAACAGCTCCATGTCCATGTTTTGAGGACTCCAGAACTGGTCTCCCAAGAGCAGAGTAGAAGGACAGAATCACTTTCTGGTCACACCTGCTGGTCACACTTTTGGTGATCACTACTGGTAATATAACCCATGATATGGTTGCCCTTGTGGGCTGTAGTCACATTGCCGGCTTGTGTTGACCTTCTCATCTACCAGCATCCCCAAGTCCTTCCCTAGGGACTACTTTCAAAACATTCAGCACCCAGCATGTATTTGTGTTTGGGATTGCCCCAACTCAGATGTAGGGCCCTGCATTTAGTCTTGTTGAACTTAATAAGGTTGGCCTGGACACATTTCTCATGCTTGTCAGGGTCTCTCTGGATGTCATCCCTTCCATTATGTTATACACACCACACAGCTTGGTGTGTTCAGCAGGCTTGCTGAGGGTGGACTCAGCCACTCACAACTGACTTCTGCTTGGACATCGAGCTGTTGATCACAATTTTGCAGCAACCATCCAGCCAACTCCTTATGCACCAAGTTGCCCATCTGTCAAAACCATGTCTCTCTATTTTAGAGGCAGGTATGTGATGTGGGACAGTGTCACATGCCTTGCACAAGTTCAGATAGAGGATGTCAGTGGCTTTGCTCTTATCCACCTGTTGTAAAAGGCCACCAAATTCTTCAGGCACAGATTTCCCTTAGTGAAGCCATGTTGGCTGTCACCAGTCGCCTCGTTGGTTTTTATGTGCCTTAACGTGGTGTTGTCTGTATTCACTGGGCTGTGGAAAACAACTGTGTTTTACTGGTGTGTTTGCTCTCATTATAAGGGTATTGGTTTTCATTCTGTCGGAATATGAATTATAATTTTTTTTAGTGTGGGTATAATAAATACATTGGGCACTGTATGGAAATTGCATGTGCTGTTTTACATTGTCGTATCTCCAATCACATAATCTTTCCTCAGACCCCATTGTCCCATATCTGTTCCATAATCATTTTACCATGTGAGAGATGTAATGTGATTGCCTATATACATCGGAAAGTTTTACAGGAATCTGTTGCAGCTGATGATGCTTGTATGTGGAGTAGTTTATCTTCTAGAAGTAAGGTCCCTAAAGGGAGTTTTCCAAAATACATCCCAGATCCTACCTGTTTTGGAGCTTGAAAACTTGAGTATTTGAGAACTTCTTTGAGAACATTTCAGATTTCTGTCTGAGTGTGCCCTGCAAGCAGTCTTTGAACTGGGTGTAGCATGGGGGCTGGGAAGTTACCTTGATACTAGACAGGATGCTACCCTCTCCTAGTGGAGATCAGGGAGAAGATTGCATCCTAGCTCGTGCACATAGTTTCTAAGTGAGACCATGTTTTCAAAGAGATCCCTAACAACAATAAAAGAGATGAGTGCAGAGAGCTACTTCATTGCAGTCACTTCCTCGGTAAAGTTCAAGGTGCAGTGGTACAATGAGAGGATGAGAGGAAGAAAACTAATTGCTGCTTGAGATTGTTTTCATTCTCGGCAGATGCACACCAGAAGGGATCAATAGGTGAAGCAGACCAAGTACTGGCAGCTTATTAAAAAAATTAACTCCTCCAGGCAGGAAGCAGCAGCAACAGATATATAGAATTTATTTGATGTTAATTAGTTTTTCCTCACCCATGTATTAGATTCCGGTTCATACTATTCTGTTGTGTGCTGGCCTTTCAGTTGCTTGTTCAATCCAGATTCTGTTCATAATACTGAAGAGAATATCTTTCTCTAAAGAATTTTTTACCCGCAGACAGATATTTTTGCTACACATGACATTTTTTCTTATATTTGGTCATTCACTTAAGAATACAGCCCCATAAAATAGGAAGTCATATTCATGTTTTCTGTTTTTTAAAATAGTCTCCCATTTTCTTCCAGATGGGAAGCATTTTCTTTGATATTCATGTCAGCTGAACACCATTCAGTTGAACACCATTTTGAAGGACGTCTTTGCCACAGATCTGCTCACTTGGAAGCAAAATGTAGAGTTGGTCTCAGTGTAATTTTTTACATGACAGTAGTCATGTAAAGTTATGGGATATACTAATAAAATTAAGTGTAGATGGGGAGAGGTGAGGTCCTTACAAAGCTTTTCACTATACTACTGGCATATATTAGCACAACATATACTTGCATTCTAAATGTAATGTGTCAGTGATACAAAAAAAAAAACAGCAGAAAGGTGACAAGTGGGTGGAGAGGCTTTAAAGGTAAGACTAGTTTCATAACTACAGCCTTTATTTTACAGGTCTTCTAGTGAACTATTCCTAGCAGCCTCCAATATTTGGAACAGCCCATTAAGCTAAAACAAGTGAAGTCATTTATACCTGACAGTCCAGGAGTATTTTTGTGTGTTACTATGTTAACTATGAAATTATTTAGCCCTCTGTACCTCTGACTTGAATAATAAAGCTATTGCCTAACAAGTATTCGTTTTTATTTGCAGTATCTGTCTTAACTGTTTGTAAGAACACTTACAGAAGTCCACATGCAAAATGGAGATTTCACTCTTCATACCATAGACACAATGAAACAAAGTCAGTTGAGAATATTTTAAAAATTGAAAACATGTCAATTTTCCCTTCATTAAGTGGGAAATGGCTTAGCAAATCTAACACAGTGTTTCGGTGATGAACGTTAAGAACTGAAGTCTTAGATGAAGGAAAGAACAACTTTGTAGAGAAGAAAGTTATTTATTTGTTTTCCACTTTTGTATGTTTTTGCTTGTCTCACAAGTACTCTTACCTGCTGCGTCCCCTTAAACACACAGCAACCAGGACCTTGGGGCAAATGCGTAACAGCAACTTCAGGGCTGTATTCCTTTTTTCCTTCCAGATAAAAGGTGGTGCCATGATGCAAATGCCTAATGATTCACTGGGAAATGGTAACATGTGGTGATCAGTACTTTTGCCTTCTGGTTTTGGGGGTGGTGTCTGTTTCTGAGTGATTCAAACACCAACCTGGAAAAAGGTTAGAAAGCTGTTGAGACAGCTTTAAAAATCAAAAACACTGATGAAAGGAAGGAAAAACCCCAACTGTCCCATCAAGGCTTATAGGTCACTAGTATACCCTCTCTTGTTTGATAAATCAGGTTGTCAGTGCTGGGAGTGAATGTTGCATTTAGGTAATAGCACGGTATGCCTATATGGAGGTAAACTGTGCTTGATATAAAAAGTATTAAATTCTGCAGTATCTTGATTAGATTGCATATCTCTGGTAGCATCCCTTGTGTGAAGCTAAATTTATGTCTACATGTGTGCAGAGAAATAAAGGAGCATATGGTGTAGCTGCTTTCTCCTTTAGTGGTTGTGACTGCTGGCAATCTAACTCAGATGGGGGAGATGGAAGGAAGACTGCCTGTATTTTGTAGATCTCTGTATAAGAGACATGGGACTGCAAACAGTCCTGTTCTCCATGATTACCCTAATTAAATCTGAAGGAAAGTCATGAAGTAATTCAGGACTGCAAATGGACATCTGTTGTTCCATGTTCTGTGACAAATTCCATTCCTGGTTGTGATGGCTTAAAAATAGAATGAGCACATGGATATATTTGGGCTTGGCTCCTTCCCTTTTAGCAGTTCCTAGCATTTTCATAGGTGGTCCTCTGCTTTTTTCTCCCTGCTTCTGCATTTTCATATTTTCTGTTTGAACCTCTTTTCCTCATCATTAGCTCTGGCAATACTGGTTGTAAGCACTAATAAGCTTGAGCAAGCATATTAACATTTTGTTCTGATCTGACTCATTGTTGAGAAGTAATAGACTGGATATTAGGTCTGAATTTTGATGTTAGGTTGTCCCACAGAATCTGTGCAAGGGGCTATTTTAATATGGATTATACAAACACATGGTTCTCATGGATGGCAGCTTCCCTCAAGGCAGTCATATTTTTGCATATGCTTTGTGTCAGTGAATGACAGACTCCTACTGAGCAAAGCTAGGCCGTTCTCTGAGTGAATGTGTTAGCTCTAGTGTTCTAGAGCTTTAAAAATTTTTATATTTTTTCTCCCCTTAGGCCATTTCATGTGGAGCCTACCAACATTGTCAGTGTGAATGATGACATGCAAAGAGTTACTGATGAAGCTTCAGCAATGAATAAGCGAATTCATTACTATAGCAGGCTTACTTCTCCTGCAGACAGGGCATTGGTAAGATAAGGACAGCTGAATAATCTCTTATGTTGGGTCTTCCACAGTCTAAGTTGAAGGTAGAAGGGAAAATAGTTCTGCAGCTTGCTTTGACATAAATATCTGTAGTAGCTGAGTGCCTTAATAAGTTCTTGGGTTATCACACATTGTGATTGACTTCTGTGACAGCTTCACCATCCAAAGAAAACGTGCAAAGGACTTGAATTTTCTGGTCCAGGCCACTCAGATTTCTCCCATCTATAAGGAGATTTAAGCAGTAGTCAGCAGCAATGACTGAAGCAGGAAGATGTGTACATAGTATGTTACTGTCAATTTGCATAAGAAAAGAATTATTATTCTATTATCCAGGTAAAACTCTTATTAACAGATTTTTTTGTCATGAGGAGAAAATTAATGTAGTTCAATCTTTTTTTCTTTTCTCCATAGTAAGATTGTGATTTACAACACTTAGCTTGCTGTCTTTGGGACAATATTTCCTTGGTGTTACTAATATGAAGTCTTTTTATGCATTTGTTAGATTGCTCCTGATCACGTACTTCCAGCTCCTGATGAAATCTATGTGTACAGTCCACTAGGAACTGCTTTTAAAGTTAACAGCTGCGCAGATGGCTATGGTAAAAACTCCAGTATAGTGACAATGTACGTTAAGCACATTGCTATTATTAGTTAGAAAATGCTGTTTTGTATGAATAATTATTGTAGTGAAAAGAATAGTATTAAGTAAAAGTGCTTTAATTATTCACTAGCCTTTTTTTTCTCCCTAGATTTATGATATGGAATACTATGATGGGTACATCTATATTAAGTATCCCATGGGGAATAAAACAGGTAAAATGCAAAATGCAAACACATAAATGTAGAATGAAAAACTTGTGTGTGAAAATGTTGTTGGCAACATGATTTGTTTTTCATTTTGGTAGTGCTAAGGAAAGTAAACTGTATTTCTCCTTCTTAAACAGGCAGGCTTTACTTCTGGAATAATTCTTATTATACTGATGGGCATTTTGACTCTTTATTGCTGCTACAGAGTGGTTAAATCACGGAAAACAATACGTAAGAAATTCAGACACACAATTCGTAACACAAATATTTCTTAGTTTATCTCTGTATTTACTGTATGCTAGATGTGACCTGCAAGTAAAAGCTGTTCCTTTGAATGTCTTCCTATTTTAGAGATCTGGATCTAAGCTTAGTAAGCAAAATGTCTTTGTTTTCCCTTATTTAATTATCCTTCATACCTAAGTATTGTAGCCAAATGCAAAATCTAACGGAGCAAGTTCTCAGATACTCATTTACTAAGCATTTTGGGACTTAGGCTTCCGTTCAGTAAGCACTGTCCAATTCCCCATCTGTGTTTTTGATCATGCTCTGTAGAGGAACAGTGTTGGCTGTAGCTGCATCCACTTACATTGCATGTCTGTACTACTCTGATATTTGTGTTGGAAGCAATTTATGGATAATTGCCCCACTGTCGGTGTTTGTACCTAGAATGTGCTTTTATTTTTCAAAACTCTGCTTGCAACTCTTGCAGTTGGTGCTTTTATGCATAAAGTGACCCCTACTGCTCAAATAAAGGCAGTTAGGTCTTTTGGTTTGTGGCAATTTGTTGAGGACTGGTCTGTGGTTTGGCCTACTTTACTATAAGCCCTGCAAAATGCATTAGCTGCAAGTGAATGGCTGCATTCATGCTATCATGTTTTATTCTTGTGATTCTAGAAGTTATAAATGCAAGTATGGCCATGGTAAAAGCCTTTGCTTATTCAGGCTTCTTTAATGAAAGGCCCAATGAGTGCTACACTTATAGTTAACAGCAGTCTTCTTAGCCTTTGGAAGCACTGTGAATTTATGGCAGAATATTCTGAAACAAGGACACATATTGTCATAAATGTTTCTACTGGTGCTGATATAACCCTTTGTTTAGACATGTTTCTGGTTTTTGTATCTTCTTCAGCTTTAATAGATACCTCAAACTGGGAATTCCCAGATGTTTGCAAGTATTACTTTGGATCCTTTGGTCAGTGGTCAAGCCTCTTATTTTCTATGGTGTCGCTTGTGGGAGCCATGGTTGTTTATTGGGTGCTTATGTCCAACTTTTTGTTCAACACAGGAAAGTTTATATACAGTGAGTATACACTCTTAGAGCTGTCTTGTAGAGAGAGCAAGACTTGGCTTCTTACTGAAAAAAGATGTTAGTTTTCTTTAATCTTGAATTTTCTCTTCATTTGCATGAAAAGACAAGTGAGAATAAGTAACTGTATGGAGTTATATAGTCATGTATCTTTTCAGAGCCAGTTCACTTTTTTAAAGTGTTGTTTTACTGAAAGAAAGAATACCAATTTCCTGATTTGCCTGTCAGTAATGAGGTTTCTTGGTGTAGTTTAAACAACCCAAACCTGGCTGCTTGTTTCCACTTTGTATTTTCTCTCCCGTATTTGCATGGGCGTAACTATTTAAGCATCGTATATGAGCTAGGCTGTTGAAATTATCCAGGATAATGAAAAAAAATCTAGTTTATTTCTAGATTTCAGCAAATACATTTAGAGTGCTGCTATAAAGAAAGTTTCTGCAAGCACCCCTGAAGTAATGATGAACTGTAGCGCAGTGAAATAAAGATCCTTAGCCTAACTACAAAAGAAAATATATGGGTAATTGTGCTGGGTTGACCTTGGCTGGGTGCCAGCTCCATTACTGTTGTCTTCAGCAGGACAAGGGGGAGAAAACAAGATGGAAAAACGTCATGTGTCAAAATAAAAGCAGTTTAATAAAGCGGAATAAAGACCATGTGCAAAAGTAAAGGGGGAAAAAATGTAATCTCTACTTTCCATCAGCAATATCCAGACATTTCCTGGGTGGTAGGGCTTCAGTGTGGGTAGTGCATAGTATTTGTTCCAGAACAGTGGTAATGAATGCCCCCTCCCTACCTCCTTAGCTTTTGTTGGTTAGCAGATGTCGTAGGGAATGGAGTATCTGTTTGGTCAGTTAGAGTCAGCTCTTCTGGCTGTGTCCCCTTCCCAAGATCATGCCTATCCCCAGCACTGTTAGGCTCAAGAGACTAATGTTGGAGAGACAGCTTGGTGCTATGTGAGCACTCTGAAAACTCGTGTGTTATCAGAACCCTTCTGGCTACCAATATACGAAGCAGATCACAGTGGAAATGAACTACATCCCAGCCAGACCAAATGCATCTCTTTTCTGGTCGTTTTTTGGTTTTTTTTTCTGACAGGATGTCCAATGCTTTTGCTGCATTTCTGTTTTATGAAACAAATAAATCCACGAATAGAATTGCTACTCCTGAAATACTTTTAAAGTACAAAGGAAACGTAAGCTGGCTATTTGTTTGTGAATAATTCTGAACTACTCTAATTCTGTCAGAGCTATCAGTTCTTTCAATGGCTTTGCACTACGTACTTGTATTTAATTAGCACCACAAAACAGTGATGAAGTGAGGAGGTGAGGAATGATTTTAATTAAATCTTTTGATTGTAGTATACACTTGCCACGGTTTAACCCCAGCCAGCAGCTAAGCATCAGCAGCTGTTTACTCACTGCCCCATACTGGGGAGAGTAAAAATGAGAAAAACTGTGATTTCAGATCAGGATGGTTTAATATGTTAAAAAAGAGCTGTGCACACAAGCAAAGCAAAAACAAGGAATTCTTTCACCACTTCCCATTATCAGGCAGGTGTTTAGCCACCCCCAAGAAAGCCAGTATACTTTATAAGTAATGGATACTTTGGAAGACAAATGCCATCACTCTAAATACACACACCCCCTCCTCCATTCTTCTCCCTAGAAGCGTGCTAAGCATGTTGTCATATGTTCTGGAATACCCCCTTGGTCACTTCTGGTCATTTGTCCTGGCTGAGTACTTCCCAACTTCTTGTTCACCCCCAGTGAAGAAGCAGAAAAGGCCTTGATGTTGTACAAGCACTGCTCAGCAGTAACTACACAATCCCTGTGTTACCAACACTGTTTTCAACACAAACCCAAATGACAGTTAACTCACCCAAAACCAGCACGACACTGAACTACTATCAACAAGTGTGAGAAACTCAGTTGTGATTCAGAGTGTTACAAATCAAAATGAAGAAACAAAATATAGTTTTCTTCCCACAAGACTCTTTATGAGAAACAAGCTGTTAATTGTATTTTAAAAATCTGAGGCTACTGCACCAGTTGATTTCAAGCGTGCATAATACTCCCACATGCAGCAGAAGCAAATTTTAACTGGAGACACACTAATTAAATTTCCAAGCTGATGAGCATTTTCTTTGTGTATATATACATAACTATGAAGTAACCACTCTCAAGTGCACTCATACTGTTGAAGCTGTAGAAACTAAAAAATTACCTGATGTGGCAGAGCAGTAGAGCAGCACAAGAATGTACTGGAAACAAAACACTGCTACAGATGACTATAGGCAGTGAGACTTTTCCAGATATTCTCTTCTTTTAAATTGTTTTTTGAGAACCTATTCTCAAAAAATGCTACAAAAATAAGCAGGGGAGGATTTTTCTGTGTAATAATATCTGGACTAGGGATATGGTTTCGTGCTTTTTTTACTGTGTCCCAAAAAAGGCTGATTTTAAGATGCTTCTCCTCACCAACCTACTGTACAACACTGCAGACTGAGGGGCTAGAACCAGAATTGGAGTGCTGGACTAACAGGAATGAGCAGCTGGAAAAGAGGGCTTGGGAGCTTTGCAAGTGGAAGAGGCTGCTGAGAAGAAAGGGTACTTTAAAACACTTCTGAAAGAACATTGTAAAATACTTACTTCTGGTTGCAGGGAGTGCAACCTTCCTTATCACACCTCCAATGTAATTTTTCAAAACATACCTTACTTAATTTTTATTTACAGGAGATAAAAGCCTAATAACAGCATACAGGAAGATTTTCTTTTTATTTGCAGATTTTGTCCATGACATAAATGTAACAGATATTGTTCCTGGTACAAATGGAAGCAACAAAGGTAAGAAGCACTTACTAATTTCCTGTTTCCTGGTTTGGAACAGGGAGATTAAAGAAAATCTTCTAAGTTTCCACATCTAGCTACATTCCACTTATAAAGTCTATATAATTAACTACTTGTTTTTTAAGAGAACTGTAATTTTCTATGTGGGACTTGTACTTCCACAAATAACCACATACTTGTACAGTTTAATAATTAGGGAAACAAAAGATAGTGGTGAAGGGCCTAAGAATGAAAGAAGAGATTACAAGTTTCTGTATACCCAGATAGATCCTCCTTAAAACCATGACTGTTAGGTTTCATAATAATAGTTGCACAATCAGGAATGGCATAAAGGAATTTTAACTTCCATAGCCTCAAATTAAGCCACATGAGGTCTGTTCAGTGTTTAAAATACTGGCTAAGGCATCTTTGCTCCTCACCACCTCTGCAGTAACATTCTCATTTAAAAAAAAGATGTAATAATTTTTAATATTGCTAAACACAAAGAGGCTGTGTTAGAATCTGCTTACAAAGAGTTTAATATGTGTGCAGCTAAGGGAAGAGATTGTAGTCAAGCACAAAGATGTAGAATGAAGGCAGGAGCTAGGGATTGGCAGCCTCTGATCTTCCTGCCCATATACAGTTTCATAGTAACACTACTGAACATGTACTGCTTTGTCATGAAGCAGACCATTTTTTCTTACTGGTATGGGGAAACATTTCAGTACTGGCTCAACAGCCATGTATTATGCTTGCTGTAGCCATGTTTCTGGAGTGCAGCTGTTCGGAGAGAAGCAAAGACCTTAAGAAGTAATCCTTAAATCCAGCTGATTTGCATTTGAACTAGTATTCAATTCTGGTTTTTCTGCAGATCTTAATAGCACTAAAAAATCTTCCAGTTGCTGCTACTCTTTCTCTTGTGCTCTCTCCTGCTTCTGCTGTTCTGTCCCATTCTTATGCAGCAGGGGGTATAACTTGAAGACAGAGTAGACAACAATATTCCACAGCATCCTGCAGCAACTGGAAGATTTAAAGCAGCTGTTTCATAAAATTAAGGGCTACCAGATGCTGAAATGATTCTTGGCAGTGCCTTCAGAGGTACCAAGGAGATCAGTGAGAGCAAAAGCATTTTCAAGTTCTGCTAAACAATCCTCTCATAAGCAATGGAGAGAAAACAAATGAGAAAACTGGAGGTAAATAATATAATTGTGTCTCAACATACTTGACAGAACACTTCTAACACACTTGCCTTTGTAACAGATTGTGCATGCACCCAGTTTGAGAGGGAGGCAGTCTGGTATTCTGGACTGCCCAAATTTTTAAAAAGATACTGTGAGAACAATAAGACTGGTTAATATTATAACATAGAATATTGTAGTCACATGTTAAAAAGAAATGTTGTTATTGACAAAAATGAAATAAACCCACTTTCACCAAGGGATTTTTGGTTGGTTGGTTTTATTCCAGACTGTCATTCAGATGCTGTCATTGAGCAGCCACAAGTGTGATGAGATTGTGACATGCTTTTTGGCAGCATTATGAATGCGTATCTTAAATTGTTTCTCTTATGTGTTCTACCATTGATTTACCTGCAGTTGGCACTACATCAAATTGATGGGGTGTTTTATTCAGTGCATGAGTTTTACACCTGTCAACTGTTAAGACTAGCTTTTTAATCAACCCTCAGTTTGATTATTCCCAGAGCAGCATACAGTATAGTACAGGCTCCTCTGTACACAGGTGCTCTGGCATCTTGGTTCATGGAAACTTACTGAAGTGTGCAGAGACAGATTACAATGCAAAATATACAGCCAGATGCAGAGCTGTGTTGCTGTGGTTTGATTCCAGCAGGTGTGTGAAGGCACTAAACACAAGGTTGTGTGACCTTGAAGGCCAATCCTAAGCCAAATCATGGACTTCAGACAAATTAATACCTTTTTTTGTGCTCTGCAGAAGGAACTGTACCACTTGTCAGCATAGAGTTGCAAGACGCTTAGCAGTGAAATCTTAGTGCTAAACTCTGGGTTGAAAAAAAGGAAGAAGTAATTAGGAACACAGTTGTCAAACATTGCTTTTCAGTGATTGTATTGCCCATAGGTAGAACACTCCAGAAATTACAGTGTCGGGGTTGTGAATGTTCTGTGTAAGTAAAAACCATTTTCACCAAGGGATATCTTTGTTTTCCTTTCTTCTAGTTATTTGTCCAAGTGCTACTAGCAATTACCCTCCACAGAACAGGAGTTTGATGTTCTCTTCTCACAACAATACAAGTTTTGAACTCTTTGAGGAGTGGTGGGACAAATCACAAACAGTGCCATTTTACCTGATTGCTATTCTTCTACCACTGCTAAATCTGAAGTCTCCATCCTTCTTTGCAAAATTTAATGTCCTGGGTAGGTAACGAATACTATTAAAGCATTGGTTTATTTGTGAAAAAATGTACGAAAAACAGTGAAAGCTATTTCAGTAAGTAGAGTCATAGACATTTAGGTTGGAAAATAAGATTGAGTCCAGCAGTCAACCCAGCAGTGCCAAGTCACCATGTCTCTTAACACCACAACTGCATGTCTTTCCTCAAAGGAATGGAGGTATTTAAAAACAGATACATTGATCTTAATGAAGTCAACATCAGTTTAGTTCCAAGAAAAAATGAAAAACAATTTTGAGATGCTGAAATTAATACAACACTTTCAGTTATCTTTACACCTACAGAAACCGAAATCATTAGGAAACTACTGAATATTTTATCTGGAAAGTTGATCCTCAAGTGCAGAACCTTTTATCTTCCTGACTCCTGTGTAATCAAATGATAATTTCTTCAGTTTATATTTTAAACTTTGAGATATTGCTAGCATTAAACTATGTCTTATATAACTGTCTATTATAAATTGTAAAAATGCTGGGGTTTTGTCTTATACCCTGTTATTTGTGAACTAGCAGTATTATTGACCAGGAGCTTGTACTGCAGTAACCTTAAGGACTTGCAGTTTCCTTCAATTTTTATGGAGTTATTATTCTACCCTTATTCCTTTTAAATGGTAGGACTCAGATTCATATGCTTGCCATGCCATGTGTGGATAGCACAAGGCATTTATACGCATCTGTGATCTTATCTGCAGTCTTCTAACTGTGCAGAGTATTGCTAGATCCCTCTGATACAAAGAGATAGAATGCAAATCAAGGTTGTGATCAAAATAAGGTTTAAGTCAGTAGCTATCAAATGTCAGTATTGGCAGCTAGCTCCTGGTCTAAAGTTCACAATTATGGTAAACATTGGGCCATTTGGTTCATAGAGTCAATAGCTGCATGGACACTGTTATAGCTGTAGTAATATGACTGACTTTCTGTCAAGTTAGATTAAAACCCTGACTGCTTAGAGAACAGAGTACTCTCTACCCACCCCAGCACCATGAATTACTAGGTACCACTTCCACTGTGACTAGTGCAGCCTGTGGAGAACATTAGACATGCTGAAACATGCTGATTGCATGGGTGCAAGTGCATTGTTTTTTTCTCTCTTACCTGTGAAATAAAGACAAAATTTAGAACTAGCCTATATTATTAAAAGAGTTTGGACTACTGTTTACTAGTTGGATTGAGCAAAAATATAGCACAAATTCTTTCAGCTTTCTCAAGGTGTTTATCTATTTTCTAGGTACAGTTTCAGTTGTCTACTTAGTTTTTCTGGTTACTGTGAAGGCTGCTCATCTGGGAATCCACCTAGAATACAATTGGTTTACAGAGAATGAATTTTTTGTACCAGGTAAGATTAAATGCAGTAATGAAGTATACATTGAATAATGAAGTACCCCTTTTTTAATTGGATTTAAGACTTTTTAAAAACAATTTATTACTTTGTCATTTATCTTTTAAACTCTTCTGTGCTGTAAATAGACTAAGGAAGTACTCTTAGAGGTTGCATGTAAAAGTTCAGGAAGGACACTCTGTGACAAAGTGAGAAAGGAATCCGTTTTGCTAAGAGAAACTGCTCTGAAGCCAGACTGGCAATGGGGCAGCAGATACTAGCATTCAGGAGATAGCAGTGTCCAGGAGAATTTCCTAGGCTTTCCTAAGGTAAGAAAATAGCAGGAGAGGAGAGACCCCAACCTCAAAGCCAGCCTTCTTGTGGAGGCTGATGTGGCAGGGGCAGTGCCCACAGAAGGATTTTTAAATGGTTGTAGTCATAGAATCAATAAAGTTGGAAGACACCTTGAAGATCACCAAGTCCAACTGTCAACCCCATGCCACCATGCCCACTACGTTTCCAAGTGCCAGATCTAGGTGTTTTTTGAACATCTCCAGGGACAGCAACTCCACCACTTTCTAGACAGTCTGTTCCTACTTGACCACTCTTTCATTGAAGGAATTTTTCCTAATGTCCAATCTAAACCTTTTCTCTTGTCCTTTCCCTAATGACTTGGGAGAAGAGGCCAACCTCCACCTCTTTACACCCTTTCAGATTGTTGTAGAGAGAAATAAGGTCTCCCTTCAGCGTTTTTTTTCCTCCAGATTAAACAACTCCAGTTCTCTCAACCAGTCCTCATAAGGCCTGGCCTGCAGGCCCTTCAGTAGCTTCATTGCCCTCTTTTGGACTTGCTTCAGCAACTCACAGTATTTAGCTGCCCAAAACTGAATACAGTACTCAAGACAAGGTCTCACTAGTGCCAAGTACAGGGGGACAAACTGGGAAGTGGCCCTCAAAAATAAAGAAGCAGAAGAGATCTGAAAAATATTAAGGACATACTCCATAAAGGTCAAGAGCTCTTGCTTCCCAAGTATAAGGTATCAAGCAAAAGGGAAGAGACTAGCATAGCTGAATCAAGAATTGCCAGTTGAATTAAAATACAAGAGACAACTGCACAGGCAGTAGAAACTGGGACAAGTATCTTGGGAAGAGTGTAAGAACACTGCCCAGTTGTATAGGAATGGTGTCAGAGAGACCAAGGCATGGTTGGAGCTGCAAAGAGATGCACAGAATAAAAGGAAGGGTTTCTATGTCAGTTAAAAAAGAAAGGTGAAAGAGACTATACCCTCTCTGAAGAGCAAGAGTGGTAAATTCATGACAACAGTAGAGGAGAAGGTTGAAGTCCTTTTTTCTGCCTAACTGGAGAGATACGAATTGATAGGTAGAACATTTGATAGATAAGAAATCTGCTGGATGATAACCTCCAGCAGTAGTGGTTAACAGCAAAATGTCCAAATGGTGACTAGTGTCAAGAGGAGTCCCTGAGGGGTCCATACTGGGACCAGTGCTCTTTGTCATCTTCATCAATGATAGTGGGATAGAGTGGGCTCGGCATACTTGCAGATGACACCAAGCTGAGTGGTGTAGTTGGTAAACAAGAGGGGCAGGATATCATGGAGAAGTGGACAGTATGAACTTCATGAGGTTGTACAAGGCAAAGTGTAAAGTCCTACACCTGGCTGAGGGCAATCCTTGATATCAGTACAGGAGAGCAGCCTGCAGAGAAGGACTTGGTGGTACTGGTGAATGAGCCAACAGTGGGCCCTCACAACCCTGAAGGCAAATCACTTTCTGGACTGCATGCAAAGAAGTGTGGCCAGCAGCTCAAGGGAGGTGATTCAGTCCCTCACTCTGCTGTGTTGAGACCCCACCTGGAGTACTGTGTCCAGCTCTGAGGTTCTCAGCACAAGGACATGAACCTTTTGCAGCAGGTCCAGAGGAAAGCCACAGAAATTGTCAGAGGGCTGAAAGACTTCCTTTGAGGACAGACTGCAAGATTTGGGGTTGATCAGTCTTCAGTAAAGGCAGCTCTGAGTTGAATTTACTGCAGCCTACTTGAAGGGAGTCTACAAGAAAGAGGAGGAAGGACTTGGCAAGGCATGTGACAGGACAAGTGGTGATGGTTTTAAACTGAGAGAGAACAGATTTAGACTAGATGGAAGGTGAAGGTTTTTTAGAACAAGGATGGTTGCCTAGAGAGGTAATGGAGGCTCTGTCCCTTGGCACATTCAGAGTCAGGCTGGATGAGGCTCTGAGCAGCCTGATCTATAGTTGAAGATGTTCCTGCTCACTGCAGGGAGGTTGTACTGAATGAGCTTTAAAAGTCCCTTACAATCCAATGCATTCTGTGATTCTTGGTGATGTTCCTTAATTAGCAGACATATCTAACACTATGAAGGAGTGCCCATCAAAGTCCAGCATGTATGATGTGACGGGGAGCTTGCTATAGCCCTGTTTCACCGATAGTACAGTATGTTCTACATGCACCATTTTGAGATTCTTCCTACATCAGTAGCAGTTACAAATGACTATCTGTAGACAGACTGGGTGGTAAAGGTGCTGAAATGTCCTAATACACTGTCCAGATTAAATTAAAATTTTCACCATTATTTAGAAGAATGATTTTCCTGTACATCCAAATCAAACTGAGGTTGCAGTCTACAGCTGTCTCCTTTAAACACCCATTAGCTCTCCAGTATGTTTCTTTTCTTTCCTGAATGTTGTTTAGGTGTGCTGTTTCCAAGTTATTGTTAGAAATTGATGTGTGAGATGTTACAGCCAAAAGTAATTTACTGGATGGAAAGATAGCCTAAAATAAGTATTCTGATTGGAGGCTTGGAGTGAAGGATCTGGGTTAGGTCTTAGCTGGATTTTTTTCCCCACCCTTTAGAACAGGCAAAATTGTATGACCAGTGATCCCATGAGCTATGTCTTGTACTAGTGGATTGTATCAATCTTTTGTTCTTAGAAACAGAAGGATTTTGTTCTTCTTTAGAAGTTACTATTTACTTAATGTAAAATTGATAGATACACACCTTCTTAGTGTTTTCTGTGGATTTGTGCATTTTCAGATTGCAGTTGCAAACTTGTAGCTACTTTGTCCTTTTCTGCCACTCCTTTGGGTTGATTTGGTTCTGCAGTTTACATCAGTCTGGCACAATAGTACATGGAAGAAACAGTTTAGCTAGCATGTTGCACATAAGTTTTCAAAACCTAGTTACCCCCTTCTCTGCCCTCCAGCCTCTAGCTATCATCAAATCTGTTTGTTCAGTTTTTTGTAACTGCTGTATGCTTTCCTCAGCCAAGCATTCAGAACCCTATTTCAGGATCTGAATTAAGGAAACAAGTCAAAGGCTATGTAAAATAGTTTCTTCATCTTGATTTTGACAGCAAGAAAAAATAAATTGCCCATTCTGGCGGAGTCTTCAAAGCCATGCAATGTTTGCTGAGTATATGACTTTATAGACTGAAGATGTTTTGAGGATGAACTAGATTATCATTATAGTTTCCTAAGAATCGTCCTGACAACTGCAGCATAATTACTAATTTATAGATAGTTCTGAAACAGCACTGTCTGTATTATTTTCCCTACCTCACTTCATTTACTTCTGCACAGAATTTTTGGACTAATAAACTACTTCTGTCTTCAGTGTAAAAATTTTTATTTCAAAGCATTGGATTATTAGCATTTGCATTAATGACTTAATTAATGTTGTACAGCATTACTTAATGCTGTCCCTTGATGCTGTTGTACAGCATTATACTTAATGCTGTCCCTCATTAGAAGTGAAACTCAAGCATGTGCTGCTCAGTCAGTAGATAGACCACAGTGTTTGGTCTTGCTCCATTGTGAGTGTGAAAACATGGTTTTACCCTGAACCATCCCAACACGCAGGTCTCCAAATAATGATATGGCCTCTTGTGTATAGACTCTTCCTGAGAGCGCAGGATAAAATTTGTCCAAACCGTGGTTCACTAACCCATGTAAATTTAAAAGCAGACTAAGTCAAATAAATTAGGTTTGAAGCATTTTGAAGTTTTAAGTCCAAGACCTTCTAAGCAACCCTAGTGTAAAATGCGCTATTGCATGACGCTTGTTCCACAGGTCACTAAGAAACAGTACGCCTAGAAGTTTGATTATTTTGGCAATGTGACTAGTACTGCTAGAAGACAGAGCTGATGCATATAAATCCAGCTACTACTGATTGTTGTAGTGAGTTGAGTGTTGTAGTTTGCATTTTATTTTTCATATTAAAGCAGTAGATGGAAAACAAGCTCAAAATTTGTTTGCATTTGTTAGCATTGAAGATACCATGAATCCAGCTCTAGGGAAAGATATTCTTACAGCCTGCATATGCCATTCATTAATTGCCTGGGGTGTGTTTGCCTTCTTGGAGAAATCTGAATATGTTTGCATGGAACTTTCTGTGGTTTTATCTGTAGGGTTTTATGGGCCTCTGATGAGTGTTTTGCTGTAATGCTGGATGCTTTCCAGAAGCTGAGTTAGCTCAGGGATCTCTAATTGCTGTTAACACTTAAAGAGTACATGTACCCTTATGTAATACCAGTGAAGATTGTTCTTTAATGATGTTACATATTGACGAATGTCTGAACTAGTTGCAGTGTTTCCAAAAACACAATCTTGTGAACATAATCCTTCAAGTATTGAAAGAAGAGCAATTCTATTCCCATGGAGCCAAAAACATACAATACATTTTTTGTAGGTGCTGTAAGGTGTATAATTAGACAGAAAGTTAGAATTATAGAATCATTCAGGTTGGAAAAAACCCTTGGGATAAGTTGTTATGCCTTTCTTCATGCCCCAGTTTGTAATCAGAACCTATTAAATATTTACAGATGTCATTTTTATGATGCTTTGGTAGCATCAGTGACTTAACAGAAGATGTTAACAAAGCAAATTCTTTGTTTCCCTCCTATCCCTATTCAGGGACCAACATACAGCCTCACTGCAATGAAATCATGGCTCAGAAATACTTTCCAGTTACACTCTTCAGAATCAGAAGAACTTGTGTGTGTAAATCCTGAGTAAACCTAATAATCTTTAATTATTTGGGTCTCTCAAGAAACTTTGCTGGAGAGTGCATTGTGTAGTAATCACTGTCTTTGTGCATTTTCTACAGCCTAATTAAATACCTGTGTTAGTTACAGTCAGAGATAAGATAGATTGTCCCCTTTCATCTTGGAGGTTCAATGTTTCTGACAGTATGTCCTCTGCAGTGCGGCATCATTTGTTTCAAAGAAGTAAGTCATTAACACTTTTTTTCTTCCCTTAAGAGTTTAGAATTCAGTTTCCTCAGCTCACAGGGGTTTTGACCCTTGCCTTCTTCATCCACAACTGTGTCATCACACTTCTTCAAAACAACAAGAATCAAGAAAACAATGTAAGTAGTTTCTCAAGACTGCTGATTTGTATCTAGATTGGTAGTCAAAACTAATTTTTTCCTGTCTGCTTCACTTGACATTGATCCAGAGACTGTAATTGCTTCAGAAATTGCTCTTTTGATCTGATAAGAAACCAGTTATATGTACTTTTTACTGGCTACCAAGGAATATCACATGCATTACGTATTTATTCAAATAAGGTCCTTGAGGATCATCTCAAATGTATTTGTGGTCAGGCTAAAGGCAGAAAACTTGACGGTGTTGTAAGACTCTAGAAAAATTTTAGAATGAGAAAGACTGGAGAGTATTTGCCACACAACTGATTTTAGCAGAGTCCTGAACAACAATGTTTGGATCTAGACAATACCTTTCTCGGAGTTGCTTCAGAAAATTTGGTGTCATAATTCAAGTCAAGGTAAATAATGAAAGCCTCAAACTTGATGCCTAGATTGGGAACCTTTGTGATATGTAGCCTTTTGGACTAGTCCTTTGCCCTTGAAAAAGTTATGCACTGTTCATTTAGATGGCACTGTGTTTTTTCTTAATATTTTCTCCTTATAAAAGGCAAAATTGAGCAAACATGATGCAGAATTAGAGTCCTAGAGTACATTTTTAATTAAGTTGTTTTGATTCTTGAACGTTTTGCTCCCCGTTTTCCAAAGATCTTTAAATATTAGCTGTGTGAAAGAACTGATACAGAATCACTGAACGGTTGATGTTAGAAGGCACCTTAGGATGTCATCTTGGTCCAAAATCCCTGCCCAAGCGTAACTACCTAGAGCTGCCTTCCTACTTGTCAGAGGTGTATGTATGATTTGGTTATTCAGAGGTTAAATGTAATTTATTTGCCGGTGCAGTGAGATGACTTTCTGCTTTAATAGTCTGCACAATTACTTTTTTGTCCCTATGAACCAAAGCCATCTTGCAAGTGACCACCTCTCTTCAAAGAAGTAATTAATTATACATTAATTATATAGTAATTAGTTATATAGGAAACCTACTTTGCATTTATGGACATTTCTGAAAATAGTTTTAACAACTGAAGAATGAGTTAGTAGAAGTCTGAATTAAAAAAAAACCAAGCAAGTGTCTTCATTGTTTTCTTAGAACATCTTACAGTGCAGAAAAGGGACAGATATGCCTTTCTCTTCAGTTGTGGCTTTCAAATTCTAAATGTACAGCCACACCAGCAATCCGGTTTGAATGCAGAAGAGGCCTAATGCGTCCATTCCACCTTCGGGACTTTCTTGTGGGTTTTCTCCCTCTATTTACATCGTAGCTAGCGAGCAGTCAGCCACAAAGGGCAGCACCTGGAGTCTTCTCCGCTTGCTTTTCCTGTGTTAAAGAGGGAGAAAATGCTGCCTGCATTTGAATTGCCTTTTCTGAATGTCCTCCTTGGAGTTTAAATTGAATTTGCAAGTCAGCCCTAGCATAAATTCCTACCCCTAGACAAGAGTATTCAAAGAGCATGGAAAGAGCACCTTTAAGTGCAGGAAAGGCTTGCAATGGGAAACCAAGTCTGGGTACTTGTATATGAATTGTATTTGGCTAGATTATTTCCTTCCCTTTTTGTGGTTGTACAGGAGCCTTTCACCTAGGTCTCAAAATGCTTTGTAAATGTTAATGCAGCACTGATGCTTTGGAAGAGCTAACCATTTTGTGATTATTTCATTAAGCTGGCAGACTGTAAGTGATGAGTTTTCATATGTATAGGATCTCAATCTCTGTCCTAAATTACAGTGTTGAGGTGGGTTTTTTTCCCCCCCCCCGATGTGTTTTTACCACAGCAAAATGTCGAATGGAGACTAGGCTGTTTCATGGACTGACCTTCATGGGCTGATCTGTTAACGAGCCATTTCTGTTACAGTTTGTGGAAGAGCACAGGACTTGACAAGCTCTTTAAATACTGGCTTAGTTTTGAATATAACTTGCTGAAATTAGTGGTCATAAGAACAATTCTTCAGGGAGATGGACAAAAGTTGGAGAAACAATAACATTTCTTTTATGGAGTAATGAAATACAAAACAATAGTAGCTTCCATTCTGGTCACAGGCATGTAAAAAGCAAAGTTAAAACACACTGAGGGAGGATTCCTCTGGCAGCTATTCCAATACAGTGGTGTGGATGCAAGAAGAGCAGTGCACTGGAGTAAGCCAAATGTTAACAGCACAACAGAGCTGTAAGAACATCAGCTGGATAGTATAATCAGAGGTAAAGCATACCAAGGTGTCTACCCTTGCTCTAGTGGAGTCCAAAAGAAGCAGTAAGAATTTTATTTCATATTGGTTTGCCTCACAACTGCAAATACTTCTCATAGCAGGAATAATTTTAGAGTTGGAAAAAATGAAACAACAGAACTCATATGGAGGTTGAGTACAAATAGCAACTGTGAATTTCTATGCTGCCCTTATGCATGAGTTCACATAAAATACCAAGTTTAAAGCAAGTGAAAACATGTTGTGTAAGTTGATTTGTCTTAAAAAGATCCTGGATGCATTTTTCAAAATTGTCAAAGCCCTGTCTTCAAGAGATGAGAGTACATGTTCTGCAAAACCCACCCTACCCTGATTAGTCTCTTGCTTCTGCAGTTAGTGGAATTTACTCACAGATGCCTGTAAGATGTCTGGATGCTCAGATTTAGTAGTACTCCTTAAATCACTTGTTAGGATGGGCATTAGTGCTTTTGAAGAGGTTGCTATTACACAAAAGCTGTACAGTTTTCTTGTGCCACAGAGGAGAAATTCTAGGGATGGGGTTTTTTATGTTATTGCTCAGCCTCCAGTGGAGATTGATAGTCCCTACTCAGTGACTAGTACAGGGACAATGAAGACTAGAGAGGCATCTTCCCTTGGCATGTAATTGATCAGCAGGAGAAAGAGGTTGCATCTGGAGTGTACAGCTGCTGGGGACATGATAGCAGCACATGATGAGAAATAGCATTGGCCACTTGCAGGCTGATGGGTAAAAGGCATCAGTGTTTTACTCCAAGAGCACTTGCAAAAGGAGCAGAAGATCCCCTTACTAGAAACTAGCACACTTCTTAATTAGGCAAGTGTGTAGATCTGCTTGAAAAGAGGCTTTGCAAAGGAGTTTGGACAGTTTTTCTCTTGGGTCATAACAGTCCTATGGAAGTCTGTAGACTTGGGTATGATTGGTTGAAAAACTGGAAAGCAGAAAAGAATCTAGGAGTATTGACTGACAGCCAGCCAAGTAGGAAAACTACTGTCCCCCTGTACTCAGTACTGGTAAAGCCACACCTAGAGTACTCTGTTCAGTTTTCAGGTCCTTGCTATAAGGACAGTGAAATGCTGGAGTGTGTCCAGAGAAGGTCAACAAAACTGATGAGGAATCTAGAGCATCGGTCCTGTAAGGAGCAGCTGAGGGTCCTGGGGTTGTTTAGCCTAAAGAAAAGATTTGGAGGGACGACATCACTCTCTACAATTACCTAAAAGGAGATTGTAGTGAGGTTGGGGTTTATCTGTTCTCTAAAGTAGCAAGCGATAGGACTGGAGGAAATGGCCCCGAGGTGCATGAGGGGTTGTTCAGATTAGATACTCACTGAAAGGGTTATCAGACATTGGAACAGCCTGCCCAGGGAGGTTGTGGAGTCACAATCCCTAGATGTATTTAGAGGTGCATAGATGTAGCGCTCCAGGACATGGTTTAGTAGTGACCTGGCAATGTTGGGTCAGTGGTTGGACTTGATGATCTTAAAGGTGTCTTCTAACCCAAGTAATTCTGTGATTCTCCTGAAGCTCATAATGTATTGTGTTTTACCTCATGGACCATGAGGTTCCGCCTCAACACAAGGGGGAACTTCTTTGCTGTGAGGGTCACAGAGCACTGGAACAGACTCCCCAGGGAGGTCGTGGAGTCTCCTTCTCTGGGGACTTTCAAGGCCCGCCTGGATGCTTTCCTCTGTGATCTGTGTTAGATAGTTTTGTCCTGCTCCGGCAGGGGGGTTGGACTCGATGATCTCTTGGGTCCCTTCCAACCCCTAACATCCTATGATCCTATGATCCTATGACCAACTTGCCCTTGGAAGACAACAGAAACGTATAGGATATGCTTCTTTTGTCATGAAGATAATATGGAGAAACACTTTGGGGAACATTTCCATGCACAAATGTGAGCAAGCTTTTCCTGGAAACCATAATTATGGTCCTGTTCTGGAAATGACATAGTCGTAATAATTTTGTACTGTGCCTGAGCTTCTGCTTCTCAGTCACGTATAAACAGCATCATGTAGTGAAGCATTACTACTAATCCTTGAAGAAGCTGATTATTATCAGCAAATGAACAAGTGATTTGCTGTAAGGTAGTGTTTTGTAGTGTACCACATGCTTGTGCAGAATATAGTTAATGATTAGAAACAAATTGTCTCCGACTTTATTCTCATAAAAGAATTCGTATAGAAGAAACACAGTAAGTACATTTTTGTGAGGTTATTCTCATGCATATGTGTATCCTGCAGTTTCATAAAGTGCTTGAGTAGATTTGCTATTTATTTTCCAATACTAAGTGTTGCTAAAAACATTTTAATTATTTTTATGTATGTAGCATATTTTTAATTATTAACTTTGTTATAAATATAGCTAACATTTTAAGAGGTAACATTTGAAATTAAAGTTTAAATCCTTATTTAGGTGTACAGATTATAGATAAATATTTATTTATGACCCTAACTTCAGCATTTAATGATGTGTTAGCTGTGTCTTCTGTTTTCACATTGTTCTGGTTTGGAGCCAGTGTATATGGATCATCCTCTTAGGTTTCAAAGCAACTTCATAAGAAAATAACTTTACATTATATCTGCAGTTGGGTAGACTAATGTCTTTAATTCAAGAGTTTGACAAGAGGTTTAGCAGGTCATTGCTGGGCTTTGTGTCTGACAGCTTTCTCTGTGTCCCAAGACTAATAGTAGAAAAAAGTGAATGTAAGAAAGTAAAGGGGTTAGTTTGTTTTAATAACTAGTGTATGCTTGTGCATCCCACGTTAACATGCTACCTATATTGGTGTGTCTGTTCATTTATGCCTTTTCTGTATAGGTACATAGTTCTTGTCTATCTCCACTTCAGAATGTCTTTGTTCAGCTTCCTGATATAATCCAGGATCAGATTTTAAGACCTCATTCAAATATTAGAAAGTAAAAGTAAAAATGTAGAAGTAATAGTTACAAATACAGAAATCTTCCCATGAGGTTATTTTGCCTGTTTTGTGTATCAGTGCTAGCCAAAATTAAGATTTTGTATTTTCTCAGGTGAGAGACCTCTCTGTTGCATACTTCTTGGTGGGATTAACATATCTGTATGTCGGTGTGATAATTTTTGCATCTTTTCCGTCACCACCACTATCCAAAGAATGTATCGAACAGGTAAAATCTTTTACGCATCCTTGATCTTTTAATAAATATGTGTTTTTTTAAAAAAAGGAGCTGCTACTGCTTCATGGTTCACCCTGCCATGTGCATCTGTCCTTTACTTTGGTCAGTTGTCTAATGCTTCATGGGCACTAGCACAAGCAGTTGAGTTACCTCATTTATATTCATGTCTGATTGTCAATAGCTCTGCAAAAAAAACAAACAAAAAAAGTCTCTATGAAAGTGATGAAGAAAGACTAAAATGAACAAGTGAATAGTTGAGACTTCAATTTTTTTAGCTTCTTTAATCCTGAAAATTATTGCTTAGGTTTAGTTGTATATGCAGTGACCAATCCCACTCACGGGAACTGGTTTCAGCTGCTCGAGAGAAAAAGATATAATGTGAATGCAAGGTGGTTTAGATAGGAGTCCTTGCTATGGGTATATTTAGAGTGTAACACTATGATGAGCCTTGCCAGAAGAGTTCTTCAGATACTATCACCACATGAAACACTTTTTGAAGGCTCCTATCTACTTAAAGACAAGGCTGATTTCCACACCTTAAAGTTACTTCAAAGATAAAATGAATCAGCAGCTGATAACTCTTATGCGAGGTGTTCCATGTGTCTTGCATTATGTTTAGCAGTAAAATAGTATTTAAAGGCTTTCCATGGCTGTAAGTTAGTTAGAGCTGGTACAGTTGCTTAACTACGAAAATGGTTATTTTCTGAACCATTTATAATACGTCAATGGGGTTAAATCCACAGTTAAATAATAGATGATAAGTGGTTTTCTTCCCATTTATTTTTTTTAAGTTATCCTAAGTACTTACAAACCATTTGTACATTTATGTCATATGCATGATATACATTACTAGTCTTCCACTTTTTCAGATGTTGCTACTTTAGTATATAACCCCTTCTATATTTGTATGTTATTCAGCTTTACTGGATTAAATAACTGTTCTAAATATCTAGTTATTATGTGATAGGCAGTAGGAGCGTATGACCAGGTAGACCTTTCATAGGCTCAATTATTTGAGGAACTTTGTGATTAGAAAATAATTCAGTCTTTCATGCTAACATGCAACCTGGCATCAGCCCTGTAATATTAAAAAGTCAATTGATATTTGGTGGCAAGGCAACTGTAAAAGAGGACGAGTGGATTTCATGTTACAGAGTTCCTTTAACAGTTGTAGGTGTTTGGCTTTTCTCTTTCTTTCTTGTAAACAGCTACTAAAAACCAGCAGATACATGTAATCAAACCACCAGCAAAAAGTATAACATTACTCCTATGTTTAGAATTTTCTAGATAACTTTCCAAGTGATGACATCATGTCGTTTATTGCAAGAATATTCCTGCTGTTCCAGATGATGACTGTATACCCATTGTTGGGTTATTTGGCACGCGTTCAACTGTTAAGACAGTTTTTTGGAAATGCATACCCGAGGTAAGAAGTCTACTCCTTCACAAGAGCTTGTCATGCTTTGCGGAACTGGCCTTCTGTTGCCAGAAATTTGGCAGCGGTATCGGGGATTTTCTTTGCTGAATTAAGTACATTTCAAAAGTTAAGCTTGCAAAGTTTATAAAGTCAAGAGTATGAGCAGGCATGCAAAATAACCTTGCCTGTATATAAGCACTACTACAGCTTGACGGAACAGAATGGGGAAGGGTTATTTTGTTTTAGCTCTTCATTTTGTCAATAAACATAGAGAAATTTTGTCAATGCAGTTTCTTTGTTTTATGCAGAAGGAAAACTGTCAGAAAAAAATTCTTGTTCAGTCAGAAACATTTCATTGTGTTGGTTTTTTCTTCAAGCTATGATCTCTGTATGTTAACTATTCAGGGTGCCATTTGTTTTATTTTGCCTACTTAATACTCATCCTTCTGCTTTTAAACTGAGGTAATAACTAAATGAGTTGCTATCTGTGTTTTCTAGGCTGCTGTTATGCTTATAAAAATATCTTTTCACATGCTAATTTCAGAGATGAACCGCACCCTTGCATTTGTACACTGTATGAACTCCAGGGAAGAGCTGATCCAAATCACAGTTTTAGTTGTTTTGGGTATTTTTTAAATAAAACCTAGGACGTTTATATTTTGAGTATTGTCTGAATTTGTCACAAGTTGAGAACTTGGCATTTATCACCAAGTTTCTTATTTTGTTTTGTGAATTACTGTTGATGGAGGAAAGCAAAAAAATACCCCAGGAAGAAAAATGTATTTCCCCTGTGACATCAGCACAGGGCTGGAAGGATGTTCAAAGTTTCATGTTTCTTATGGGTCCTAAAATAGATATGAGAAGGTCCAGAAATTGGATGCCTAAAACTAGGCAGTAAAATAAGTGCCTGCTTTTTTTGATGCTTAAATTGTACACAGTTCAACGTTAAGGAGATTTTCAGTAACTGCTGCGAGTTACTGTTGGAAACAAGACCATTGATTAAAGCACTAAACATGGACTTCACAGACACTGGGAAATAGCCATGTGCTTTATATTATGTGGATATGCCTCTTCCTATTTCCTTGCTCCAGTTACTCCCTTACCAGGCCTAGAACCTACAACTTTGTACCAGTCTCAGTTTAATTCCAGCTTGCTATTTTAAGCTTTTATGGTATGACGAACAGCATGATGCAAATACTTGCTTGTTTTTTGTCTCTAGTATGTACTATGTTTAGCTTTTTTATTATTTTTAAAACTTCTTATAGGTATAGATATTTTAAAGTGATTTAAAGTTTTTTAAAGTTATTTAAAAATCACTCAGCTAACCTGTACATTTCCGGGATTTTTTTGTACCTTTTCCGGTTTTATTTTCAGGTTGTGTAAGTTGAGTTTAGGAGTGTGCACCGATGATATATCCATCCATCTGTTTATATGGCGGTTTGATGAATTCATATTAATTGTGCATTTCAGGATCTCTCATAGCAACCTAGCCTCGTTCTGACCCTGTGATTCAATGTACTGTATCATACGTATTTCTGTAGGTGCCTCCTTCCTATATCAAATTTCCTTTACTTTGCAGCTTATAGAACGTTACAAATTTGTATTCTAGCTATAATGGTCCAATTATTTCTTTAAAAAAAAGAAATCCAAGACAAAACATTACCTTCCTTGGTCCAAGTACCCATTGTAAATTTTCCTATCATCATTATTAAACCCTTGGTTGCTGCAAATGGATGTGGTGCAGGTTTCTTACGAATTGGAAGCTCCCTGATGTTAATACCCAGGCTTCTTCATACGAATAATTGTTTCCAGAGGTGGATAGTTGCTGCTGTTATGGATAGAGTTAACCAGTAGCCATTATTAGCCAGAGCACTTGTAATTCTGGATGATGAATCTTAAAGCTGACTGCTGATTGAATAGCTTGACTGCACACATGCTTACAGCACTGTCAGATATCTATTTTTTATTTCCTAGCCATGACTGTATTGCTCAGATCAATGCATTGACTTATTTCTTTACTAACAATCTGTCACTGCATATGATGAAGCACTAGTTTGCTGTTCTGTAGTTCTTAGTATTGACAGTTATTCTAAACAATGGCAATTTCAATCAAAATCAGCATCTTGTTTCGTATTCTGACTTTTGCTGTGGATTGTAACTGAATTATCATGAAGAGCCATTTACTCAGCTTCTGTGAAGCATTTTTTTTTCTGAAGACTAATCACTCTGTCTTCTGTCCCACAATTTTTAGATGTTTTGTAGTGCTATTTTTCTGCTAATGGTGTTTTGCTGTGCTTGTCCGTAGTGTAACCTACTTACCTGTAGTCTTGCTTGATGAATAATCTCACAAACTCCCAATATTAAAAAGCTTAAGCAGACAATACATAAATTTTTCATCTCCCAGATTTTGTATCAGGGATTCACTGAACAGTGGCAGCTTGCTTGTCTGAAGCATAGAGGAAATGAGTATCATCCTTTGTCCTGTAGCAGTCAGGAAAGCATAAGTCCTCCTATTGCTAAGAGGAAGTACTCTTAGCCACCTATGTGTCTGCCTGTCTTAAAAGCATATGTGTGTAGATGTGCTGGGCGCAGTATTCTTTCAACAGCATTACAAAACCATTCCGTGCTTCCTACAAAAGATGCATCCTAATTCCTTCTTTTATTTTACAAATACAACATAGAAAGTGTTGTACTGGGATGAAACCCAAGAAACTGTTAATTCTCCCTGGTGTTGTAAAGTGAGACCAAAATGTCATGTATTGGCAAACTTTCTTTCCTGAAGTGAGCTATGTTTGCAATGGCGTCATATAATGGGTGATTTAGGTCCAGAGGCATGTGGTTTATCTGCTGTTTCTTACATGGCTTTAGATCTTATGTGTACAGAAAGCTGTTTTTTATGGTTATTTGTTCTCAGCTATAGCAGTACAGAGAATTCCCTTGATTAATTATATGCTGTGCATAAAATGTTCTGTATCATCATCTGATCAGCTTTTAAAAACTTTTAAAATATCTATCTGTTCTGAGAGATTAAGTAAGGCAGACAGAAATTGCTTGGCTTTCTTTAAAGACAGTTCTCCCTTTACTCCGTGTTAGCCTAGCAGACCTGCCAGTTGTCAAACAGATGTGTATCTGCTGATGCATTGAATTATCTTTCAACTGTTTGCAAGCATGTTTAGTCTGCTCTTCACCTACCTTCTGTCTTCCTTCTTAACTGATGCGATTTATAATTTTTGACCAATGTCACTTGAGTGAGATTTTCAAGAAGAAAATATATTTATGGATGAAGCAACTTCAAAATTTTTTTCTTAAATCAACCTGTTACAGTTTTTTTCTTGTGTTTCTATTTTCCTTATTGTGCATTGCTGTTTTCCTTCTAACTTCCTTGCATCTGACCTAAGGACATTCAAAATCAGTTTCTTTCTTTAAATGTCCCCAGCCCTAATATTTGGTTTCACAGTTTTCTATATGATTCTTACTTTGAGGATGATAAAGTTAATTAGATGTATGTGACCACTGTTGTTCACTCGCTTAACTGTAACTGCCATTTCCATAGGGGTGTATTTGATCAGGCAAGCCCTCTGCTGCATGACCTTTTGGTGTTCCAGGTTCTTAACTCTGTCAACCTGACAGTATCTTGAAAGGGCAAAAAAGCAAGACTTAGGGGAAAGCTTTCTGAGTTTTTTCCCTCCTATTTACTACAGTTTTTGTGTGATTGTGGGATATTTGCAGGTGAGCAGTGATTCCTTTTATATGAAAGAGCTACAATCTTCATCTGACCAGCTGAGAATACTGAGACTGAGAACAGAGTATAAAAGCTGGAGCCCCATGTGCTGCACTTGGATTGCCATGGATGTGCTTGTTTTCTGAATTACAGCCTCCTTGAGGTGTTCTAACCTGTGCTGCTTAGAAAACAGCTTTGCACCAGTGAGGTGGCTATGTAAAAAGGGGCTAAATCTTTTTTGATTTCTTAACATTAATCTAAATACTTTCTTCCTATAGTTGTAATAAGGAGAACTGGTATAGTTGTGTTCCCCCAAAATGCTGTTTTCCTGGCTGCCCTTTTGCAATGTGTGGTGACCATTAATTGTACCATAAGCCAGTGTAAGTGAAAACTGAGTGATTTAGAACTTTTGTAAAATGTCACAAGCTGAGAGAAATGCTTGTGCCTTCTGGAACACAGCTGCATGGAACATAGTGTTATGAACAATATGTCTCAAATAATACAGCTGCTAGTAGTCCTAGAGATCAGATTCTTTATTCAGGAGGGTAGGGTTTTTTCTAAATGGCAATGCCTATCTTTCCATTAAGAATGAGCCTTTTTCTCATCTTGTAGCTGAGATGAGCTATAAAATCACCTAGGTTAAAGAAAGGGTTTGTAGGTTAAACATCTGTCCAGTAACATGGTTCCAACTCGGGCTGTTTTCAAAGAGGTAGAATAAGAAGCAAGACTGTTCCAGGGGAGACATACAGTATAATCTTTTGCCCTGAAGTAAATGAATTTAAATCCTTTTCAGACCTTTTGGTTTTGGTACTGTTATTGAGGATCATGCTTGAGGATCATGACTGAAACAGCTGAAAACTCCAAAGCACTACTGTTAAGTATTGAATTGTTTTGGAGACTCCAGCATTTTGAGGCTGTTTTTTTGAGCCAAAACACATTCTCCTTCCCAATTATTTTTTCCCAGATCAAGAAGTCGAAAAATGTTTCATTTCACTCCAAACATACACAAACCACTTTGTTTTTGAAGTTTTAAGAAGTTAAAATTAATTTTTTTAAAAGCACTGCCTTTGACCTACAAAACCATTTCTATTTTGAAGCGTGTCAGAGTGAAATACTTCATAGGCTTTTTTCAGATTTTCTTGTAAAACATTCTGAACTGACACAAATTTGCAAAATATTTTAAATTTACTAAGCCTGCACTGTCTTTAACCCCTCTTGCTTAAAAAATTAATTTCAGGGAAAAAAAAAAAGTGCTCTGTTCATAAACTTTTGGTTTCAGATGCACTGCCTGACAATCAGATTTGCAGTGTGCCACAGGTATAGTAAGAGGCAAGGTAACTTTTAATTGGAAACTATTTTCTGTGAACAGTTCAGCTGATTGGATTCCCTAAGATACTATTTCTATCTTTTTTAATCCAGTTTTTGAAAATGGATATTAGAAATACTCATTTGTGTTCAGATTAACTCCATTCCCCTAAACTTTAATGCAGGAACTCTCTAATATTTTTTCCTGACTTGGAAATGACCAGTCAGCTTCTCAGACATGCAAGTGGATGCCTTTTGAAAGGTTCTTCATGAATGACATCCTCCATTACTTTCTAGAGTTAAGAAAAATTAGCATTGGCTTACAGATTTTGTATAAGAAATCAGATACTCTAGAAGAATAAACAAAGCCTATGACTTTATGTTTCCATTCATAGAAACAGGTGTGTGACCAAAATATCATGGTTTTTATTGTATTTCCTGACTTTATCTTATGTTAAATTATGCCAAAATTTCATATTCTCTGAAGAAATGTTATACTCTCTTGAGGCTCATCTCCGTGCATAGCTATGCTGAGTTTGTATGATGCATTAAAAGCTGCTTTTGCAGAAGAGAGAATCTCAATTTATTTTTTTTATCAGTGCAAAGTGGAAAGCAGCAGGAAATTATTTTGAAAACAGATTTGTAAACTTACTAAAATCTGAAAATTTACTAAGCACAGGTAAAGGCTGGGCAGTGACTGGCTAGGGAGTAGCCCTGCAGAGAGGCACTTGGGCATGCTTGTCGACTAAAAGCTCAGCATGAGCCAGCAGTGTGCACTTGCAGCCCAAAAGGCAAACTGGATCCTGGGCTGCATCAGGAGTCAAGGGAGGTGATTCTCCCCCTCTACTCCGCTCTGGTGAGACCCCACCTGGAGTACTGCGTCCAGTTCTGGAGCCCTTATTACAAGAAGGATGTGGACGGGCTGAAGCGAGTCCAGAGGAGGGCCACAGTGACGGTCAGAGGGCTGGAGCACCTCTCCTATGAGGCCAGACTGAGGGAGTTGGGGCTTTTCAGTCTGGAGAAGAGGTGACCTTATTGTGGCCTTCCAGTATCTGAAGAGTGCTACAAAAAAAGGTGGGGAGGGGCTTTTTAGGATATCCAGTAGCAACAGGACTATATGAGATAGAGCCAGTCTGGAGTTGGGGTAGATTTAGGCTTGATGTGAGGAGGAAGTTCTTCACTGTGAGCGTGGTGAGAGCCTGGAATGGGTTGCCCAGGGAGGCGGTTGGGCCCTGTCCCTGGAGGTGTTTAAGGCCAGACTGGATGAGGCTCTGGACAGCCTGCTCTGGGGTGGGGTGTCCCTGCCCATGGCAAGGGGGTTGGAACTGGATGATGCTGTGGTCCCTTCCAACCCTGATCAATAACTTTTTCCCAGTGAGGGTGACGGGGCACTGGAGAGGGTTGCTGGGGGCATTTGTGGAGATGTTTTAAAGCCACCTAGACCTGGTATGGGTGTCCTGCTGTGTCAGGGGGATTGGACTGGATGATCCTTCCGGGTCGCTTCCAATCTGTAATGTCCTGTTTTGTGACTTGGTCTGGGTGTTGTGCTTTGGCAGGGGGATTGGACTAGATGATCTTTTGAGGTCCCTTCCGATCCCTTATGATTCTATGATTTAACAAAAGTTTTAGCATAAACAATGCACAGATCATATATTAAATGACATCTAACATTTTGAATGTTTGTCTTCTTATCAAAATACATTAGAGTTCAAGTTGTAATATATTTCCCCATTAGTGTACTATGCAAACTTTTTAATCTGATGCATCTTTTTCTTTCTTTTTTCTGGTTTCCATTAGTATTCTTTGAGTAATTCAGATCATTCCCTGAACAAGCTAATCCTTTCTTGTGGTAATCAAGTAATAACTGTACTGTTTCATCGATATTTGAATATCCATCTGAAATTCTTGAGTGCTGAGTACTCAGACAGCGTTTTTCAGAAGAATCACCATGTTGCACATACTTACTCCTTAAGAATATTTTGAGTAAAAATGCTAGATATGCAGAGTTTGTCATTCTGAATATTCAGTAGATCCTACATTTGCTGTGAAATGAATTAGCTTTAATAGAATGAGTCTGCAAATGAAAACACCATCCATGTACTGGTTAAAAGTTAGTGTAAATGAAAGATAATGGTGGTATTTTGTACTAAATATAGAAAAGATTTTAATTCTCTTTCCTGTCTTTCCTGTAGTATTTTCCATGTGCTCATCCTGAATGTCGTAATTGTAGGAGCTGGAGTAGCAATGGCAAGATTTTATCCAAATATAGGAGGTATCATAAGGTGAGTGTTGCTTCCATAGTGAAGTTTCCTGTGGTGGAAATGCTACTGCATATTTGCCTCTTGATATTAAAGTGGAACAATACGAGTGCAAGTAATTCTGTCTTTATATTTTGAGAGGTTTACACCTTTTCAATCTGTAAATAGTGACTTTAGGAGTATAAATAATAGGTTCTTTCTAAGTTCTGAGAAACTGTGCTTCTGTATCTGAGGTTACAGGGATGACTTCTCAAGTTCCATTAGAGCTGTATCTGAGGACCTTGTAACTATATGCATGAAAGAATACGGTGTAGGTAATAAAGTTGCTCAGTTTCTGTGGCTTCCGTCAAGTTTTTGTTTTGTGCTAAGACCACGTGAAGCTGTTTTGAAAGTTCATAATAAAAATGCAACTACGCAAGTAGCTTCAACAGGAAAAATACCATAAACGTTTGACTTCTAAGTGGTATCTTCAATTTACCAATAAATTTACCTACAATTTCAATAATTGAGAAAGATTAGAAGAAACAATCTAATGAGTTTTATTGTCTGCATTTGCATTTGACACCACCATATTTGTAATCATCATTCTAGTTTGCATATTTCCTACAGCAACCAGGAGAGGGAGGTATTTAAAAGTACAGAAATCTGCAATTATAAAACCAGAATGATAGGCTTATGTCTGACCACAGTAGCAAAATAACTTAATTGTGCTCAGTGGCTGGTCTTTGAGGACTTTTTCCATTTCTTTGTTTCCCCTACCACTCCTTTTAGTGATTGTTTCTTCTTTCAGTAGTGGAGATGATCTACTTGACAATTCCAAATGCACATCATGCAATACATTTCTTCATTTTCAAACTGATCCTACCCTTTGCTAATGTATTCATACTGTTCTAGAACATTAAATTTACAGCTGATAAATTGTCTATATGCAGTTTGATATAGGTATTTACTGTTTGTATATTGCAGGTGGTTACTCTGTATTGTGATGACTTCTCTGTCTAAAAGGAACATCCAAATACTTGAAAAATGTGTATTTGGCTGCAGTATAGTTCAGTAGGTGGAAACTCACAGTACAGGGAAATAATGAGATGCTTATGTTGAGCAAGGGAGTGATTAGAAAAAGAAAATGTAAATGTTTCACTTGATGTGATCACACTACCAGGAGGGCATGTAGATCATTTCAAGTCTGTAAAATGGTTTGCTAGGAGCTTGTTAAATAAAAGTTTCAGATTTAGAAGTATTTCTGTGCTTAGTGCTCTAACATGTGTCCTCAGATTGGTAGGGTGCAGTGAGATTTGCAGTTCTGACAGCAGTTTGCCTAACAAAGGATGCGCTGTCCTGTTTTTTTCTGTTGCTTGCTGACCAATTTCCCCAAAGAAAGTAGAAACATCAAGTTAAGGATGGTATTTGGTCCCCAGAAGCATTGGGGATATGACTGAAGCATCAGCAGCATGTCAGAGTGCAGGTAGAGGGTTACAGAGTGCTGAGCAATGCAGAGGAGGATCATCAAATACTAGTGAAGGAGGTGAAGGACAACAAGGAACAGAAATTGATGCATAGGAACTGCATATAGTCATTGTTCAGCCATGCTGTTCATTGGTTTGAGGAGGGAAAAATGACAACAAGAAATAAGAGTTAACACAAAGCATCCTTTTTTCCATTTTTTTTCCTTCTCCCTCTTTCCTCAGATACTCTGGAGCAACATGTGGTCTGGCCTTTGTATTCGTGTATCCATCCCTCATCTACGTGATCTCCCTGCACCGTGCTGGGCAGCTGACGTGGCCAGCATTGATCACTCACATCTTTATAATCCTCCTTGGACTGGCTAATCTGATTGCACAATTCCTATTGTGAAAACTGCCCCTTTTCCTTGTGGCTGTCAGAAGTGGTACCATAACATTTGTCAACAGCCTTGAGCAACACTGTCATGCATGAGAACGAACAGTCCTCAAAATTATGTCCTTGAGAAAAACTGCACTGTTGAAACAAATTCAACACACATCTTTCAGGCACTTGACAGGAAAGCCAGTGCTCTACAAACACATTGTACTGGGAAGTTAAATGGTTTAGGTTTGGGTGCTGTAGTTCTCCTGATTTCATTGAATGTGTATCAAAAATGAATGAGACTCAAATATTTTATTTTTTTACAGCACATTTCTCAAAACATGTAACTTTCAACTCAGGCAATAGAATTCCTGTTTACTCCAAAGTGACTGTCTATACCTTTATTAACAAACATGCTTTCATGGTATTGTTCAGTGACTGTTTGAAATGCTCTTTTGTTGCAGCTATTTTCCTGTTTTGTTTGGAAAATTAAGAAATTATTGTCTTTCTTTTTTTTTTAAAGTTAATTTATAGTCACTTGGGTCAAAATGCACTCTTAATTTTGAATATGCTATTAAATTCTTTTGGCAATATTTTTCCTCTAGGAAATTCCAACTAGGAGAAACAATAAACTCATGTCTCAGTGTTTTATTCAGAAACAATATGTACACAAGTTATTTGTGATCTTACAATGAAAAAAATCAGGAGGATAAAAAAAACTTAGAACAAGACAATTAAAATTAGAATTCCAGGCTTAACCTCACTTCAACTCTGTTAACTGGGCTATTATGTGCTGTGCAGTTGTCTCATCAGGATTTGCATGTGATTTTTATGGATGGACACAATGTTGATCACAGGCTTGTTCATTCCCTTGTAGGGTTGTACTGTAGTTGTCATTTCCACCACATTATACATTTCCACTGTATTACTCTAGATACTTTTGACATGAGCAGAGAGACAAAGCTAGCACTCTTCAGAATTGTGGACCAAATCAGGTAAGTCTTACGTTTGCAACGGAAGCTGGAAGAATCTGTGAACCACATATTTATGGGTTTTTTTAAACATCTTGTTTACCAGCTAAGGATGTACTTGCATAAGCACATAGACACCTTATTTCACCTACCATCTATGCTTCTGAGTTTTAATCCAAAACATGGAACAATTAAGTTGCCAGACACTGTTGCAATGACATCTTTTATGGGTGGTTGGAGAGAGAGCAAAAACTTCTCTTTTGTGCTGGTTTGAGTTACAACAGGACTTTCTGTTCAGTGATTTTACTTCTCAGCTCAATCACTTCTAAGTAACTGCCATTTTCAAAGTTAACAGTATATTTCTGCAGACAGTGACAGCTTCTGCAAGTTATGTGTCATGTTTATACAGTTAATACCAGGGACTGGTATGCAGAAAAACTATTCCTTAGACTTTCTTCTAATGAGACCAAAGTCACTGCTAAATCTTGTGTACCAAAAGTGCAGTAAGTGCAGAGGTACAGGGGTGGAATAAGTGAGAGACTGTACCTGTGTGTAGGAGCAGACAGGACAGGTAACTCTGAATTGACTGACAGAGTATTCTATCCCATATATGTCATATGGGATATAATATATCATATGACATATATGTCATATTTACCCAATATTCACAGAATTTCAGTCTATTAAAATAATGAACAAATATGGAATAGTTGAAAGAGGACCCCAAGTAATGCTGCATTCTAAAGTAAGTAAAAGAGGAAAGTGTTAAAGTCATGCAATATTTGTGAATTTTGTGTCGTGTGGTATTTTTGAGGTGGGAAGAATTGGAGGGTAGAAGTTTGTATTTTCATTAGAAGAATAATGAGCGCAGCCTATTACTCTGCTTCTCTGGGAAATTATGTGAATTTTTGTAGTAATTATGTAAATTCTTTTCTTTGAATTAGGCTCCTCAAACTGTATAAAGGACACCAGCTTGCACAAACATCCTTTGATTTGTATGAAATACAAGATCATACAGGTTTGGTGTATTTTCTACAGAATAGCGTAATTATCTCAGATTATCTCTTTTTTTTTTTCTTGAGTACATTTTGTATTTTTAATCAGAATTAGAGAACACACCTATTACCTGTTTGGTAATAGGAGTATCTTCTGTGTCTTCTTCCACTCCTGGTCTTCTGATTCTCTGAGATGCATCTATCCACCCATTTCACTGCCTGACAGCAAGTGTATTTTGCAGTGCTGACATGATTGGCACTGGCCAAGGCATCTGCTTTTAGGGACTGGTCTGACCTCTCCCATAAAATACTTCCTTGGATGTCTAGGGTAGTCATCACTGCATTTAACTTCATGGCAGCATTCCCTGAATGTTCTCAGCAGTGTATTATTTCACAAATTAAACCTAAGGGGTTTTTTTACTTTCCAATAAACTACTTCTTTCCAACATATTTTGCAAATTTACAGTTCAACAATTGTAGTATGTTGCTAAACTCTCCATGGTTCTTTGTTACAGAAGTGCTTGAACACCAAAAGGAACGAACGGACATCATTACCCCATTCATATTAAGGTCTTATTTATTATATATTCACTGCTTATTTTAGGTACAGACCATGATAAATGCAGGTACTTCAATTTGATGGTATCTTTTCATGTTCTTTCTGAATATGCTTCCATGACTGAAATCCTTTCCATTGAAACACATAACATATGCTTACTGATTTTAGCAGAATTAAGTTCTGTTATTATCTTTACAAGAGAAAGCCACAATTAAGACAAGTTCACGGTGTAGTGTCTTAATTTTATCTTCTGTCTGCCTCTTTTCCAGTTGTGCAGTATGTAGTGATAGAATCAGTCTTTAGAAAGGAATTATTCTGTACCTTCCTAAAAGCCTGTTGTAGCTCTGGGTAACAGAGATAGGCTCTTCCTGCACTGTTTACTTACACAGGCCTTTAGCATTTTTGCTTTCATTTATAAATTGGTAAATGATAACAAATTTTTCATTTCACTGTCATCACCTAGAGTAAGTGTTCTTATGAGAAAGCTTTGGTTTTAACAGTAACAGCTGAGATTATCATGTGTGTCAGAAGTTTTTGTCAATCACATGTTTTTGTAAACACTCAATATTTGAAATAATGCTCTAAATTTAATGGCAACTTCAGTGATCTAAAAGACCAGAAGTAAATTGCAGTGTCTTTTTTTCAGGCAAGCTCAAGAGTGTAGTTCTCCACAAATGCACACTTTACCTTACTTGCTTGTGCGACCTGCAGTGATGGACAACTGATCCCAAGTCTTTATGTTCTCTGTTTCAGCAAATCAGCATGTGATTTAATGGAGCAGAAAAAGTAGTGTTTGACCTGGGGATGTATTGTGAAATTTCATCTGTTACCTTCTCATGAAAGAAAAATTATTTGTGATGAAAATACTTGAATTAATTCTGTCTTTACATTTGAGCTTTGCTGGAGGAAGCTGTGACATGAAATACTGTCAGCTCTGGGCACTGAATAACAGTTTAAGTTCATAACAATACCAGGCTTTCTGGCATCATCCCTTCCTTACTGCCCTCTGAAAATCCAGCCCTCCATATTACATGGTAACTGTGATGCAAACTGAACTTCTTGTTTTGTGAGGTTCAAGTGTCTGTAATCTGTGCTGATACCATCAAGTTAAAATGCAGATATTGAGAAATACAGGCAGTAACCCAGCATGAGCTTTAGACTTTACCATCAATAGCCAGGGAAACTCCCAGGAAGTTCCAAGAGCAGTTGTTGGCATATGTGTGCAGTGAAGTTGTGAATGTCTGTGGATGATTACACACAGTATTAGCATGAAGACCAAGGGAGTAATTTTTCAGTAGAACTTTTGTGATGAGCAGAAGTAGTTGTACATTCTAAGGACAGGGACAGATAGTCAAGCTTTTGTGTCTGCCTTCTGCCATGACAAGAGAATGAATTACCTTCTTTATATCTGTGCTTCTACTAACCTCACTGTTTCTTGTTTCTCTGTACACCAAGCATCATCTGTTTTGGTTTCTTACTTGTTTCTTGTTATTCTAGCAGGATTCAAAATCCCTCTTGTGCTTAGTAGTTCTCTTGCTGGCTCACCTTGCTCTAATAATCAGAGTTAGTCTGCTTCTACAAATCAGTTCTTCCTGTTTGTCTGGATCAGTTATATAATGTTTATGTATTAAATCTTAATAGGTCAAATTGCAGTAAAAATGAGCATTTGGGATTCAAGCTGCATCACTTAAACATTCGGAGATGACATTTTGTGTAACACTTCCTTTTTACAAACTCCACATAAAAAGTATATGTAAAGCTAATGGCATTTGATTAAGTGCTGAACACTGTTGGGTTGACAAGTTTGCCCACAGACTTCCAGGCTGCCCACTTCTCCACTGGGAGTTTGAACAGCTTTCGATTACATGACCACGTAATTTTTTTTTTCATAGTGTGTCAGCTTGAGAGCACAAAGATTGCAAAGGCAATCAATTCACTATCATTGCTCAGGACTGGTATCTCCTAACTTGATGTGCTGGACTTTGGGCAACTGTCAATTAACATGTAAGAATGTGCAGTCAGCCCTAAGGTTTCTTAAAATGCCTTTATGGCCTGTGCTGGCAAGTGTTCCAGCACAACATAATGCTGAAAAGATGAGAAGCAGCTCAGTGTAACTGAATGCTAGAGCCTGTGTGGGAAAGAGGAGAAACTGAGACAGTCAAATTTTTGGTACACATTCTACATTCTAGGAAGGCCCAGATACTTCTGTGTTTGTGTACCCAGGCTGATGCTGCCTGTTTTGCAGTACAATGGCAGTAAGACAGGTGAGAGATGATAGCCTCTGGAAAGCATGTTTTGCCTTTCAGGATGTTTGCTGTTTTGCTCCAAAGGAAAACTGCACTAAAGCTCATGTCACAGTTACAATTAGTATGACTGCACCTGGCAAACAACAGTAATGGGAAAAGGATTAGTGATTGCTCATAGGTGGCACCAGCAAACTAATGAACCAGTGTTTTTGTCACCTTTAGTCAGAAGCAGAAATTCGTTTTAGTGGCCAGTTCATTAAATTTGGTGGTTTGCTTCAGTAATGAAAAAGCTGGTTGAACAGAGCACTCAGGAACTTACTAGTAAGGAAGTAAAATATTAATGATGTGCAAAGCACTGATAGGCTTGTTGCAGCTCACCATGTTTGATAACGGGGTATAGTGTAAGCTTTTCCCTCTGAGCTGGTACTCTGTGAGGTTGGAGTCATGATTAAAGTATTTTAATTTCTTCTGCAGTTGAGAACACCATTTAACTTTTTGGAAAGGAGCAGGACTCTACTTGCCAGATGCTCTGTACTTCTCACACCTGTAATTTCAGATGGTGTGTCTGTATAACTGCTGCTATATAACTGTGCTGTATAAATGTTGCTGAGTGGGATGGTAAGAGTCCCCCTTTTTTTTCCCAAAGTTGTGTAATTATGAGTTTTCCTGTATACCTAATGTTTCGTAATTCTGAAGTAGATTAAACAGTCCAGATGAAAAATGTGGCTTAATACAAAACAGTTTTGGTCCCTTCTTAGTAAATTTATATTGCAGCTTGGGTAAAGCTCACTGAATTATTTCCAGTAGTCCAATGACTGTTTAAAAACTGCTGTCCATGTGTTTCTTTTCATCATTGTTTGAATGGTCTTTTTTCAGTTCCAAGGACCTTGTTCACTTCTGACATTTCATTAATCCCAACTTCCTCTAACAGTTTAGTCAGGTCATTTCAAATCAACACAGCAAAGTCGTTCTGTTGCACTGTGAGGGGTGGAGAAAGGCACTCCGAACAGAGACATTGTTCCCACTGTCCAGTTGGCTTCATATCTTAGAGCATAAGGAGCAAAAGGAAATTACCAGAGGGCCAGTTATGGGAGGAGACTTGTTTTGCATTGAAGCTGTTTTGGTTTTTTATCTTCTGAAACTAGTGAAAATCTAGGGATTTTTGTATACAGATGCTTACTAAGAGCACAGGGTGGGATACTTAGGGACACCTTTTCACCTCCCTGTGTAAGAGTTCAAGGGTTTGGGCTGGCATAGGGTAGCAGAGGACGTGAAGATCACTTGATGCTTTGTGCTGGCTTTGAGGGTTTGAGACTTGGGAAAGCTCATCTCATCTGTTTTATAGAAGCAAAGCACTTTTTACTGAAGGAAGGCTAAATCTCACCTATCTTGTCTGCAGTCCTTTGGCTTGAGGAGTGGGATATACATATAACTAAAGTCCTCTGTTAGAAAAATACTGCTGCTGTTTAGCAGCCAGATTGACAACAGGAGGCACAAGATTATATCCTGCCTCTGTGAAAGTTGCCATGAGCAGTTTACTCTTGCCTGGGAAACTGCAGTCCTCTGAAACAAAAGTTTGTCACTTCACATTACCTTACAGTAACTCCCAGTTTTGGCAGTGGTGGTTCAGGTTTAATTGTATCTTATCTCCTCTTGTCCTGTTCTACTCCAGAGCAGTGACATGCCAAACTCCAGCTAGTTTTGATTTCTTCTCTGAATAATTAATTGGGCTATCAAAGGTACAACAAAATTTGCTATTCTTAATGCTGGGGTAAGGGCTTGATATTTTTTAAAACTAACTGAGGTCTGGCCTAAAATATTGGTCTATGACAACAGTAAATGGTGACTATACCATTTCTGCTTCAGCAGAAGAAACTGAGTTGGCTTAAAGAGAAACAGAGGATGACACTGCATTCTGAGAATACTGAGTGTATACCACAGCACTTGTTTTCCATAGGCTGCCAGCTACTCCATCATAGCAACTGTAAGAAATCAGGTACTCACAGAATAATCATGGTTGGAAAGGAACTCCTAGATCACTTGAGTCCAACCATACTGAAATACCATGTCTACACAATTCTTAAATACCTCCAAGAATGGTGACTCAACCATCTCTCTGGGAAGGTCATTCCAGTGCCTCACCACTGTTTCTGTAAAGGAATTCTTCCTAATATCCAATCTGAATCTCCCCTGCCTCAACTTCAGACCTATTTCCCCTGGTTCTGTCATTACTCACCAAGGAGAAGAGGCCAACATCCACCTCTCTACTGTCCTCTCAGGTAGTTGTAGAAGGCAATGAGGTCCCTCCTCTGCCTCCTCCAAACTACACATGCCCAGCACCATCAGCCTCTCTCTCCTCATGTGACTTGTTCTCTAAACCCCACACAGGGTTGGTAGCTCTCCTCTGGACATGTTCCAGCATCTCAATGTCTTTTCTATAATGAGGGGCCCAGAACTGAACACAGTACTTGAGATGAGGCCTCACAAGGGCTGAATACAAGGGCACAGTAACTTCCCTTCTCCTGCTAACCACACTATTCCTAATACATGCCAAGATCCTGTTGGCCTTCTTGGCCACCCAGGGACACTGCTGGCTCATATGAAACCAGCTATTTATCAACACCCCCCAGGGTACTTTTCTGCTGGGCAGCTTTTGAGCCCCTCATCCCCAAGCCTGTAGCACTGCCCGCGGTTGTTGTGACCGAAATACAGGACCCAGCACTTGTCCCTCAGATAATTGGCCTTGGCCCATCCATCCAACCTGGCCAAGTCCCTCTGTAGAGCCTTCCTGCCTTCAAGAGGATCAACACTCCCAGACAATTTGTTGTCATCTGCAAACTGACTGGGGGTGCTCTCAATCTCCACATCCAGGTCATCCATTAAGATATGAAACAAGAGTGACCCCAGAACTGAGCCCTGAGTGACACTGCTTTTGACCGGCCACCAGCTAGATCTCACCCCATTAATCACAACTCTCTAGGAATGGCCAGCCAGCCAGTTTTTAACCCAGTGAAGGGTACGCTTATCTACACCATGGTTTGCCAGTATCTCCAGGAGAATGTTGTGGGAGACCGTATCAAAAGCCTTACCAAAGTCCAAGTAGACAACATCCATGACCTATCCCTCATGCAAAAGGTGAGTCCCATGGTCGTAGAAAAGGATCAGGTTGGTTAACTAAGATCTCCCTTTCAGAAACCCATGCTAGCTGGCCTTGATCCCTTGGCTGCCCTGCAATTCCTGTGAGAGCTCACTCAAGATGGCCCTCTTCAGGATCTTTCCGGGTACTGATGTCAGGCTGACAGGCCTGTAGTTGCCCAGATCCTCCTTCCCACCCTTCTTGTGGATAGGCATCACATCAGCCACCTTCCAGTCATCTGGGACCTCCCCTGTTGACCAGGAATGAAAAATGATGGAAAGAGGCTTGCTGAGTTCTACTGCCAGCTCCCAAAGCACTCTTGGGTGAATGCCATCTGGCCCCACAGACTTAGGAGTGTCTAGGTGTAGAAGCAGATCATTAACTACTTCATGGATTATGGAGGATTTGTACTGTTCACCATCCTTGAAGTTCAGGAGGCTGAACATCAGGAGCTGTTGGTCTGTTCATTAAAGACAGANTATTTTTTTCTTGTTCTTTATGTCAGTGGCCAAGTTGAGTTCCAAGTTGAGATCTCTGTATAAACTGACAAGATCACTCTACTCCTCTTGAGTGGCCTGGCCCTTCTTCCAAAGGTGGCAATCCCTCCTTCCCGAGGCACATCAAAAGCTCATTTTTTAACCAGGCTGGCCATTTTCCCCACCCTCTTACGACACACAGGGCTAGAGCCCCTCCAGAAATAAACTTTTACCTTAAAGCGCGCAGTTTTTCATTCCTTTCCTGTCTGTTTTCATAGATAACTCAGATGCCGCAGTGACCCCTTTTCAGGCAGATGTGTTCACCTGATTTGCACCTTAGTAATAAATTCCCATTCAGTGGCATTAAAGGTGTATGTACGTGTTCACAGGCTCCCACAACTTCCCTGACAGCTTACAAGTCTTACCTTTAAGGCCAAAGTGCAAGTAAACTTAACAACTGGGTAAACTGTTAAAAACCTGGCTTCTGTTGTTTTGTTATGAGGGTGCCACACCGTTTTCTTTAGCACATGACTGAGTCTTTTTCTGTCATCCCATGTGTTTATACAGGGAAAATCAGGTCACTGGATGGCAGAATGTTTTAGCATTGCATATGCTTCCCAGTGTCCCCTGACTAAAGTAGGTCCCTTCAAAATTGATCTGATCATTTCACCTTCTGCATTTAATCAACAACATAAACACAGCAATCTCACTTTATCCAGTATGTGAAATGTCTGGAGAAAAAAAATCCCTGAAAAGTCAGGTCTGCAAGAAAGACAACTACAAAAAAAGAGAAGCTTCAAAAGTCATCAGAATGCACATAAACAAAATTTTCTGGCAGGAGTAGCTCAGACCTCTGGCTTACTTGGGACAGTTGCCATCAACAGGAATCTTTCCCTTTTGCTTTTAATGGGCACTGAGTCAGGCCTTGGAGAAACTGCTCGTGAAAAGTTTTTGGCAGTTAGGGGAAGATTCCATGAAAAACAGTAAGATGCGCTTTTCGTGCAAGAAGCTGGAGTATATTTCAGCAGCTGTTATTCAGGTGCAGTCAACCTGCACTGCAGTTTATATGCTGTATTGTTCTGTATGATAGAATAGATATACCTTCTAAAAAACTCAATGGAAAGATGAGTATCAAAAGTAAAATACCCTGTGAGAAGCACAGTCTGATTTTTTATACTATTATTTGTTTGTGCAGTGGTAAAGGAAAAGACAGGACACTTTTGAAATACCCTCAGCTGGCAATTTCATCAAAGGGTAGATCTTGCTTTTCTTTGACTCCTTGGGTAAAAATTCATAATGCACTTTGAGATTTGTGTATAGTTGTATTACTGCGCCCCTATGTACTTACTCTTTGGCTGTTCATTACTTGTCAGCATTTCTCTGTGGAGTATTTTATAGCACTTGAACCACACAGAAAGTATGCATGCTAAATTTGGTGAATAATCTGTTGTGTTTAGATGTTGTCATGTCTTTCTGGGGAATGAAAAAACACTGAGGGCACTCTGTCCTCTTCAAAAAAAAACTTGTAAGGAATGGTCCCAGAGCCTAAAATGATCCTTCCTTTTCTAAGTTCTGTGTGAATTTCCGTGCAGTTCACTACCTTCATTACTGACTAGAGCCACAAACGTCTCTAGCCAGCAAACAGCTGGAGGGGAGCTATGACCACATTTATTTTAAAATGGCAAGTCAATACATATAAAGTCATGGAAGACTCAGAACTCGGTTTTCTACCATGTGCTTCTCCCATCAGCTCCACCCTTTGTCCATTGTATCATACAGATTTCTAGAGCAACTAAACCAGTTTTGCTTGCAAAAGACAACTACCAACTCTTTCTGTTCTGGCACTCCTAATGAGCGGTTATCTTCAGCAGGTCAACAAGTATCTCTTCAGAGGAGCCACTCACCTGTGCTACTCAAGTAGGAGGAATCTTCTGGAGATCTAGAGGCCTTGGCACTCACAGAGCACCAAACACTGGCTATGCCTGACACACAAATAACACGTTTATTTGCTGTTGTTTGAACCCCTGAAGTACACATTGCACCCTTTTGTCATGAAGTTTGCCCATGCTGGGATGTGTATACTGCTGAAGTCTGGGCAGTTGCATCCTGCAGACACTTTGGTGTCCAATGCACTAAGAGGATGAGTGTGTGACCACAGTCAACTTGACAGCCTGGCTTGCAAGAACAATAAAATGTCAAGGTTCTGCCTTTGAGGGTTTTGGTCTCACGTTATGCATTAGCCAGGATGACCTGAATGAATACAGAAAGGGTATTTCCCACTAGTGGTAAAGGATGAGGAGCAATCACACATGGACTGAGGTTGTTTACTCTGAAAAGGAGATCTTACTGTTGTCTACAGCTACCTGAAATGAGGTTGTAGAGAATTGGGTGTTCATGTCTTCTCACAACTAGTGAATGACAGAACAAAAGAAAATGGCCTCAAACTGTGCCAGGGGAAGTTCAAGTTAGACATTCAGAACTTCTTCATTGAAAGGGTCATCAGTTGTTGAACAAGATGCCCCAGCAAGTGGTTGAATCATCATTTCTGGATATGTTTAAAAGTCATGTATATACAGAGCTTAGGGACATGGTTTAGTGGTGGACGTGGTACAGTTAGGTTAATGGTTGGGCTCAATAATCTTCAAGATCATTCCTAGGCTAGGCAATTCTATGACTGTATGATTTTACAATACAGGTACGCACACCAGCCACTGCTCCAGGCTATGTCCAGTTTCCAGCCTATATCCAGTTTCCAATCATTCATATTTAAGTTGTTGGCCTCCAGCTGGCAAATACATTGAAGCTAGTAAATTTGCTGGGGAATAAAGTGATGCCTTACTCAGAACTACAATGCTGTAGAAGAAATAATAGGAAATTAATAGAAAAATGGCATGCAACCTCAGGTCATGTGCAGTTCTACCCAGAATCCTAGAGGTACAGTGAACAGAGGAAAGCATTTCATCATTCTTTCCATCTTTGTGCCACTTACAAGATTAGTAAAATACTCCCAAGCTTCTCCAAGCTCTCACTTCTCACTCACACAGATACTCAAAAGCAGTCAGCCAGTCCTTAAACTCCCACGGAGCCAGGTTAGAATTACAAAGCTGTAAGTGAATGACCTCAGCACGGAAGAGCTGAATTTCTGAAAAATCCTGGGCAGTAAACATGCAAATCTATCACAGTTTGTGCCTGTTAGCTGATGCAAAAGACAATGCACTCGACATTCCATATTAACTACAGACCTTAGAAGACAAATGGAGTATGTTACTTATAAAACTGTAGGCAATATGATATGAAAAGTCATTCTCCTTAATAAATTACTTGTATGCTTTTAAAAGCTTGGATCCTAGACAATTTCTATTTTTGTTTGCTAATATTAAATTAATCCCTCATGGAGGAGATATATTCAGTTTCCTGGCTCTTCTCACAACCCTTAAGGCCAACATAACACTAAATAAACTGGAACAGTTTGAACTTTGTAGACTTTTTCTGGTATGAAACAATTTATATAGAGAGTGGGTATTTTTGCCTTCAAGAATTTTGGAGTAGTCTTCCTTTTTCAGTTTCAAGATGACCAAGTAGTTCCCGTAATTTCTGATCTTCCTGCCAGTTTATTAGTGCAACTGGCTTCAAACCAGCTGCCTGATGTCAGTTTCATAATAAAGAGTGACAAAGCTAGACAAGAGTCTCATGAGAAACTGATGAAGAAGGATCAAACACAATTGTAGATCTGTGCAAGAGACTCTGGAAACTGTTTTCCTGTTTTTACAGCCTTACTTATTCAACAAGATTTCTTTATTTTCCTTTCCCAGGTGTGTGATGTTTCACTGTTCTCTGTTTTGCTGTTTGGTTGTTTGGGGTTTTTTTTAATATGTAATGGAGTACATTAATATTCGTATTTAACATGAGTGCATCAGCTGTATTTAATACAACTCATTCATATATACCACAAAGTAGAGCATTCCTAATAATTTACTGTGTTGCCAACTGCAGTCATAGGTTAATTTTGAAGAAAAGCCATCTTTTCAAGGCTACAACAATTTTTCCAGTTATTGTGTGCACAGGAATGTGGCTGTATGCACCCAAGGGTCTCCAGACATCAGTAAATCTTACAGAGCCTGTCACCTGCACAACCAAAAACTAAGCATTAGTACAAAAGCCACTCATGTCCCTTTGTTATCTTTCAGTAGTTCTGTTCTTGACCTAGCCTTCTATGATTCTACAACTAAATTTGTAACAGTGATATTGTAGAAAGGTCAGTGCTAAACAAAATGGACAATTGCAAGACTATCTGGATTACTTGAGACAGGACTAACAGGGAATACAATCTGGTTCCCCTGGACTTCCTAGCACTAAGTTTAAAAAGATAGCAGATTTTGGTGGCTCTTCATTACTGTGTCTAATTTTTGTGGCCCAGCCATTCAAGATAGGCTTCCTGGAGGGAAAGTCATAGCCCCAAAAGTAAGATTTGTGAAAACCATCATTGCTAAAAAATGAATTGTGACCTATCCATCAGGAATACTGTCGAGAAGAAAATGCTATAGAAGATGCTGCTGGGAGTTACTCAGCTCAGCCTAAGCTACAGGGACATACCACATCACTCTTCCCATTACAGCCAGTTAAAGCTGTTGCGTTTTCCTTATTTACACCTAAAGTTTGTTCAGAGATCAAGCTGTACTTATCTGAGCTGTCCCCAGGATCCATTACAACATACTGTGCAAATTAGTACATCTCCACAAAAGACATCTGGAATTCTGCATTTAAAAAGAGCGTTTTGAAGAAAATGTGAGTCTCAACAACCTTTTTTTCTCATCCCCTTTTCTGTTGACTGAACTGTATCTTTATTGTAATCTCTGCTATTCTGGTGATAAAAAGTTTCCAACCTTCAGGCAACAGGAATGTAAACCATTCTAACCGATTCACGTACCATGTTGCAACACCTAACCTTTGAAAAACTCACTTTCATTCACCATCAGTCTTTCAGTAATATGCTTTGGGACAGATTCAAACCTGACTTCTTCAAGCCAGGCTAACAATGCAGTTAAATTGCCTGTAGGATACAGTTTCTGACTTTCAGATTTTCACATGGTATGAAAAAGTCACGTTTACTGAAGGCGTAAGTTTTACTAGGAAGGCACACAGAGCCTTACCAGGTCTTTTGGTCAGGAAACCATCAGTACATTAGAAGGAATGAAGAAAATTGAGGAAAAAAGCAACCAAATGATCAAGTGAAGAGGGTTTTGCTGTTCTGTCTTCATATTTCTGGTGGCATGTAGCACTAAGAGAACTCCTGAATTTTTTTATTGCAGTCTGTTTTCTTACTTTTTCCTGTTTCAATAGATTTGGACACAATAATTTCAGATCATAGGCAATGCTTTTCATTGTTTATGACTAGCCATTCCTCTAGTTCAATGACAAGCTGCAGTGAACATCTACATAGGCAGGTCAGGATTTCCCCAAGGCTGAAATGCAACAAGATCCAGAACAGAAAAAGAAGGCACTTTGCTCCAGAGCTTGTGGAGTGGGTGTACTCTCTTTATCCCTGGTACCAGTGAATCCCTTCATGTCTTTCTAGGTCATACCATTTTACCTTCTTCCTCACTTATCCCCATGGTTTTCCATGCTTTTAAGAACTTGTCAAACACACAGTCCAAGAAGGATCTACAGGAAAGGTTATGTAACATTAAGGCTACATCCGCCTTGGGTTTTTAAAGAAACAGAAAACATAGTAAAAGTAATGCTTCTGTCCAGCTTTCTGTTCTCTTTCCTTAAGAGTCCAGCTCCACAGAGCTAAATGTTAAATCTGACTGAAAATTTTTTTAACCAGTTGAAAAGGCACAGAAAGGGCACATCTTTATACATGGTCTGAGATGAATTAAACTCTGCTACCTGCAAGAGGTTAATAATGACTAAAAGGAATTGAGAGTTTTACAACTGCAACAACAGAAGCTCCAGCAGCACAGTGGTCACCTAACTGAATTGGGGCAGTGGTTCAATACTGACTCAGAGAGGAGCATGCCAACGACACCACTAGATGCACATTACATATAATACAGCAGAAAATTTGGACAGTAACTGGTTATAACACTGTTTTGGAAATGTGTGAGTCACTGTGTTTCTGGAACCTGAACCTTTCTCAGCATATTTTTGAGCTGAATACACTGTCTTGTCGTTGAGAAAGCCTGAAGAACTGATGCTGAGCTGGTTTATCCAGGATCTTCACATTGGAATACTTAATCCATTTCTGTCTTTAATTCCTGAGTTCAAGGAAACATAATGTAATCAACTTTTTTCTTCCATTGTGAAATATTATTTAAAACACTTTTGCAATTGACACTAATCTCCTTCTTTATCAGAACAACCCACTGTGCTTTGCATCTTAGCTCTTGTGCTCACTGTGCTCACTCACAGATGCTTTCAGAAGAGGCTTCCCCACGTCTTACTCCTTCACACCACCAAGAGCACAGTACTCCTCACCCTTTTATTTCAAAATGTTTTTTGCAAGATTGGACAGTAACAGCTCTGATAAAATCACACATGTGCTGTGCAGTAACCAAACATGTCTGGGGATGCCTCTGTTTCCTTTGCTTCCTTTCTCCTCCAACTGACTGTTTCTGAAGCAGCACCCCTGTGCAGGTACTGAACTGATGGCTGAGCATCCCTCCCTCTAACAAACATCGTCATTTGTCTACATCTTGGCCTTTTTCCTATGTATTATACTAAAATGTAGTGCTGAACAGAATGACAAAATAGTTTGATAAATATAAGTAGACATGAACACACACACACACACACTCACATATGCACTGTTTCATGAAATATTTAAATACGGGTGTATTTCAAATGATAGAAGTACAAGAGAAAGGTTGTGCAGAGGAAAGAAAAGCTTCCCACCTTGCAATTATATGTGTTTGATTGAGCACTTGAGCAAACAAGTGTCAGCAAAGATGAGTAAGATTAAAGAAGTGCACATAGGAAGGGTCAGAGTTGACAACTAACAGCTCTGTGACAGGGTCCATCCTGAGTTTCATTCACAAAGTCTTTGATGCGTAAAAGGCTTTTTAGATATCAGCACTTAAGGCTTATTCACAGTGTCTGACCCAACCCTGGAAGCATCTACAGCTATCCCTGGAGAAACAAGAGTGCTCAAAGCTTACTTCACAGGTGAGAGCAAAGGAGATGCAAAAAAAAAAACAAAAAACCATGTTCTCCAGTGTTTGTCACCTGCTGATCCTAGCTGAGCAGGAAAAGCCAGAACAACCATAAGTGTCCCTTGAAACACAGCCAGGAAGCAGGCAACTTAGGTTCTGCTCACATCCTGCAGTAAAAACACTCAGCTGGGAGACAGGGGATTTGGGGAGCTGAGTTTCCCCTTCTTTTCCATAACACGTGTGGACTAAAAGCTATAGTCCCTCAGAGATCTTCCTTATCTCCAGCCTACATTTATCTTTAATTATGATACCCTCAAGCAGGTCCTTTACCTTACAAAGCTGATGCGTGATTTAAAAACATGTATGGGGATTTTTTTAATGTTATAAAACTGATTATATTCTTAAACAGGGATAGTACAAATTACTTGATAGAAAATAAACCATATATATTTATCAGATGCAATATTAAAATTGCATTGCAGCACACATCACTTCTTAACAGGTTCTAGTATGTTTTATAGACCTGCCCTTATCTGCCTCTACTGCTCCTGCTCCTGCTTTTAGCTTTCCTCTTAGCTTTATTCTAGAAGCAGAGAAACACAGAAGCAAAGCACCACTCAGAACTGAAGTGTTGATCCACAGTTACAAATTTTTTGTAAGACAGCAGGTAACTGGACACTATAAAGCATGTTCCACTCCTGCATACCTCTGCAACCTGTGACGGCAACTCCAGTGTAAACCAATTTATCATATGCTCTTCATCAAAACAAGTATCAAGTTCATGATAAATGACTGCAGCATATGCCCACTGCCAGCTGCTGAGTCTGGGATGGGATACTCCCAATCTGTGTATTTTTAGCCTTTTCATGCCTCTTAGTTGCTTAGTCACACAAAGCATGCATGCAGAGCACAGATTTTGTCCTATTGATTTGTGTGAAGTTTCTATAGGGAGGCTGCTCTGCTCTTGTATTTGTATTTTGTTTCCAGTAAATCAATGTTGGACAAGATCGCTGTCTCACTAGCTGTAACTGGCTGTCACACATGGTTCTGCATTATTTGTGGCCATTCTGTAAATTGCTATTTATAGGAGGAACCACCCCTGCTATTTATTGCTGATGTTGGTGTTCTGGTACCTTAATGGAACTTCTCTGAAATAATTTGTGTTTGCATCTGAAAGCTAGGAGCTGTACTCATCCTGAGTATGGCTGGACAGAAACTTCTATCTATGCCTGAAAACAGATGATTTACTAATTTAAAAATAATAACAGTATTGGAGAAAAAAGCAAACTAATTCTATACTAGTATATATGAGTCCCTTGTGAACATAATTTCTGTGGTGCTCATCTTCACAGTTAGATGCCTGCAGTGCAGCAGCACTACCTTCCCCACCTGGCAGAAAGGAACAAACAAGGCTTGCGTTCCCATTCCAGCCCAAGCTCCTTGAAAGCCCACACCACCTGTTTGTTGACTCACAGTCTGACGCAAGCCCCTGTGTGCACCAGGAAGGGAAAAACTCAGCTACAGTGCAATGCCTTTTGTGCCTGAATACAAACCCCTCCCTCCCAGACAGCACTACTTAACCCTACAGCATTGCATATTCAACTGCTAACTCCTTTGACTCTGCTAAAAAGGTGTGGACCTAACTGGAGTGACATACCCTGTTCAACCAGGGGTCCCTGGAAATCAGATGGTGTGCTCATGCCTGAACAGCTACAGCACTCTTTCTCACTTCTAGCTAATACAAAGAACATTTACAAATCAAAATTACATTATAAAAATAATATTATTAGTTTTGTCTTGGGTGGGTGATAATTTGGGGACATGATCCCAAGTTTTATTCTTCCTTTCACAATATCTGTAGGTACAAATTTTTTCAGTATGTTTGTGTCCCTTTCTGCATAGCCTGAAAAGTTAAAATAACACGGAGTGGTTTGAGTGCAGTGCACCACACATTGTTTCTATCATGTGAGAATTGCTTAACTGCAATACAGTTCAGCAGCACAATTTATTACAAACCTTGGAATTCATTTCAGGAGCCCAAGGACCTCATGGACTTTGGACCAAGTTTTAGCAAATTGCTCTGATGTGCAGTCACTAGGCAGATGTCTGGAAACAAGTTTCTTGTACATCTATCTGCTAATGCAACTGTCCCAATGCAAGCATTAACACTCAAGAGCATTATGTTGATTTTAAACAATCCCTGGAAGAATTTGGTCCCATAGAAGTTATTCTGACACATTTAGTTCTTCTGTCCTTTGCCAAGTGGTTGCTGTGCCTACAGGAGCCATCTTTCACTGCTTTTGGTGCTCCAGACACTACAACCCCTGCCCAGTGCTGACTTCATTCTTAGGTTTATTGTTATTCTTGCTGTGCAAGAAGCAGCAATATAGAAGAGAAAGATTAAACAGCAGACAAGAGGGTATTTTTATGTTTTCATCTGCACAGATGACTCATATCAGACAGGTTTATTCCTCCTCTCTCTCAGGATTAATGCCTCAAGCAGAAGAGCAACAAAATTAAGGTTCTTTTTGCTGCTATGGGAAATATTTTTTTCGCATCTCTCTGTAAGGTCTTTGAGGCAATGGCTACATAGCACAATTGCCTCCAAACTTACTGGGGTCCCTCAGTATTGTAATGGAATCATAGAATCATTAGGGAACAGAAGGGACCTCACAAGATCATCTAGTCCAATCCCCCTATCACAGCAGGACCACCTAGATCAAGTTGCACAGAAACAGATCCGGGTCTTCAACATCTTCAGAGAAGGAGACCCCCACAACCCCCCTGGGCAGCCTGTTTCCAGTGAGAAGAAGTCCTTCTGATATTTCTATGGAACCTCCTCTGTTCCAGCTTGCACCCATTGTCCCTTGTCCTATCGCTAGACGACCTTGAGGAGAGCCTGGCTCCATCCTCCTGACACCCACCCCTCATATATTTATAGACATTAATGCGGTCACCCCTCAGCCTCCTCCAAGCTAAAGAGACCCAGCTCCCTCAGCCTTTCCTCATAAGGGAGCTGTTCTACTTCCTTCCTCATCTTTGTTGCTCTACATTGGACACCCTCCAGCAGCTCTGTGTCCTTGAATTGAGGAGCCCAGAACTGGGTACAATACTCCACATGTGGTTTCACCAGTGCAGAGTAGAGGGAGAGAAGAAGTTCCCTTGATCATCCCCTCTTCTGATCCGACCCCCCCAGGATGCTGTTGGTCCTCTTGGCCACAAGAGCACATTGCTGGCTCATAGTCATCCTTTTGTCCACCAGGACTCTCAGGTCCCTTTCCTCTACACTGCTCTCCAACAGGTCTGTCCCCAACCTATACTGGTCCCTGGGGTTCTTCTTGCCCAGATGCAAGACTCTACACTTACCCTTGTTGCACCTCATTCAGTTTCTCTNCTGCAGCCAGTTCACTATCCACCTCACTACCCAATCATCCAGTCCACACTGCCTCAGTTTGGCCATGAGGATGCTGTGTGAGACTGTGTCAAATGCCTTACTGAAGTCAAGATAGACCACTTCCACTGCTCTGCCGTCATCTCTCCACCTGGTTATGCCTTCATAAAAGGCTATCAGGTTGGTCAAGCATGACTTCCCCTTGGTGAAGCCATGCTGACTGTCCCTAATGCCCCTCTTGTCCTTGATGTGCCTAGAGACAGCATCCAGAACAAATTGTTCCATCCTCTTTCCTGGGATAGAGGTGCAGCTGACTGGTCTATAGTTACCTGGGTCCTCCTTTTTACCCTTTTTGAAGATTGGAGTGACATTTGCTAACCTCCAGTCCCTAGGCACTTCTTCTGATTCCTATGACTTAGAAAAGATGATGGAGAGTGGCTTAGCAATGACTTCCACCAACTCCCTTAGCACGTGTGGGTGCATCCCATCAGGCCCCATGGGTTTATGTACATTCAGTTTGCTCAACACATCCCTAACCCAGTCCTCATCAATAATTCACAAAGGTAAATACCAAGTGCTCAGGGCATAATGATAATCTGGACAAGCTGTGCTATGGCAATAGATTTCAGAAGCTATTGTCTTGTACCTTAAGGCACTGAGTCTACCATTGGCATGAGGGTGCATCTACATAAAGGGACAAAATAGCAAAGTGAAATCCCACATTTCCTGCTCGGTGTGTAGGACACAAAGAGGAAGTGATTTCAGCAACTGAACACTGTATTTTGGAGCAGCTCCAGTTGTGGCTTTTTGTGTTCAACGTTGATGACTATTTCAAGGAGTCAAATAACTATTTTATAGAAGATGGAGAGACAAAAGCTTTCATTAGATAATGATTCTATTAAGACATAAGTCCTCACACAATTATTTGGAGAGGAATTGTAAATAATGAATGTTGCAATTATCTGTTGACTTATTCTCCTCCACCCTTAATTTTGTTTTGTGCAGAAACTGATCCTGATCATGCTTTGTGAAGATAATTCAGAGATGCAAGAAATAAACATGCATCACTTAAGTGGGTTTCTTTTTGCTTTACTTAATTTTGCCAGCTTGAGGGGTTTGGTGATTTTTCATCTACTGTTATTTTACTTTCAAAAACCCCTCACATTTTTTTTTTGTGGTGGCAACTGTTTATGTGCTAGGCTGTTGTCATTGCATAACATCAGTGCAGAGAGGTGCACCCAAGGTTGAACATACAGCATATTTATAGTGTCTTCAGAAAACAACAGCAAAGTCTTATGAACCTGTGAATATATTCCTTCAGATCTGTGGTATGTGTGACACTGGAATAAAATAATTCCCAGATTTGCAGAGTTCAAATACAAGCAACACAGACAACATGAGCAGCATAACACAGATACTAAAATTGTTGCAAAGGGCCCCCTATAGACAAATTTTCATGGCAATTCTGGTTAGATCAGCTTGGCCTAAGCTTCAGAGTCTAGTTATGGGTGAATATACCTTATGGACACTACAGTAACGTCTGGAGACTCAGCACACTGTTGGGAGATATATATGATAAGGGACTGCTGCTGTTCTGAAGACTTCTCAACATAAATGAGCAGGATTGGTGGAAATGGATATTCAGTAGATAGGAGGTTCACCCACCTAACAGGAAAAAACTCAGACCTACTTCACACTGGGTTCCTCTGCTTTTCTGTCTGCTCCCAAGCTGTACTGCTGCTAGTACCCAGGTCATCCTCATCCTGAAGTGCTATAGGACAGGGAACTGTTGTCTCTAAATGATTCCAGCACACATGCTCCCTGTTCAGAATGTAAGTGGTGTGACTAATACTGCCAATTAGGGACAAGCAGCAAGAGCAGCCATCTTAGCTGCTGCACTCCAGATTCACAGCTTTAGTCAGTGAAGCCTATGGCAAGGTGAGAAGTGCTGCACAAGTTCCTTTCAAGATTTTGCTCTTACATCTGTTGAAGTGGACAGGTAGCAGGTCAAAGGAGGTGATTCTCCCCCTCTACTCCACTCTGGTGTGAGACCCCACCTGGAGTACTGCATCCAGTTCTGGAGCCCTTATTACAAGAAGGATGTGGACGGGCTGGACCAAGTCCAGAGGAGGGCCATGAGGATGATTAGAGGGCTGGAGCACTTTTCATGAGGGACTGAGGGAGTTGGGGCTGTTCAGTTTGGAGAAGAGGAGGTCCAAACTGACTTTATTGTGGCCTTCTAGTATCCGAAGGGGGCTACAAAAAAGCTGGGGAGGGGCTTTTTAGGATCTCCAGTAATCACAGTGATCACAGGTAGCAATAGGACTAGGGGAAATGGAACAAAGCTGGAGATGGGTAGGTTTAGACTTGATGTGAGGAGGAAGTTCTTCCAGGTGGGAGCCTGGAATGGCTTACTCAGGGAGGTGGTTGGGGCCCCATCCCTGGGGGTGTTTAAGGCCAGGCTGGATGAGACTCTTGCCAGCCTGCTCTAGGATGGGGTGTCCCTGCCCATGGCAGGAGGGTTGGAACTGGATGATCCTGTGGTCCCTTCCAACCCTGACCAATAACTTTTTCCCAGTGAGGGTGACAGGGTACTGGAGGGGGCTGCCCAGGGTTTTTGTGGAGTCTGCTTCTCTGGGGATGTTTGAAACCTGACTGAACTTGATCTAGGTGTCCGTGTGGCAGGGGGATTGGACTAGATGATCTTTTGATGTCCCTTCTGAACCCTAGTGATTATATTATTCTATATAGAAACACATACAGAACCAGACACAGGAGGCTGAGTTACTGCTTTAAGTGTCAGATGGGCCAAAACTGGCTACTTTTGATAAATCATTGGCAAATCCTTCCTTGTGCAACTTGTTTACCTGGATGAAGTTCTCCTGAGAGCCCTACCACTACCTGAGCTACCTCTGTTTTGCTTTTGCTAGCTGGTTGGACTGCAAAACATGATCAAAAAGGGAAGAAGAGAGAGGGAAAATCAGATGACAGAGGGCACAAATCCTGCAGACCCTAAATCATTGCAACTTGCAACAATTGTATAAGGCTTTTATTTTAATAAAATATGTCCATGAACATTTTCTGAGTGCCCTTGGGACATTCTTCCAGGATCTAGTATTGCTTCAGAGCAGTATCTGTAATTGAAACAAATAAAAAATCCAATAAAGAGCAAACAGGATCAGTTTGTAAGCTTTAAGACAAGCCAGTAGAAGATATCCAAGGGTCACACAGCTGAGACTTCTTCCGGTGGAAATAGCATGGCTGCATGCAGAATTGCTGTGGCGAATGTTCCCTTGCCTGTGCTATTTATACCAAACAATGCCATTTGTGATCTAACACATACATAGACAACCACCAGTGTCCTGTTGGTGGCCCCACTTCATTATGTAGATGTAGCCTGAAGTGTTTTTTTCTAAAAAATACTTGCAACAAGAAGAGCTAAGGCTGATCTGGAATTAAGTCTGGCAAGGGCTATCAAAGACAATAAAATGAGGTTTTTTCCATGTTAGTAGAAAAAGGAAGACTAGGGAAAAAGTGGCAGCAGACTGATGAATGACACGGGTGCCGTCGTGGCGGAAGACACAAGAAGACTGAATGCCTTCTTTGCTTCAGTCTTCCTGCTAAAGCCAGCCCTCATGTAGCCTGAGCCCTGGAGATGATGATAACAGACAAGGTCTGGAGAGATGAAGGCTCTCCCTTTGTAGGGAAGGTCCAGGTTAGAGAGATCTTAGCTAAGCTGGACATCCATAAATCTATGGGTCCTCATGGGATGCACCCACAAGTGCTGAGAGAGCTTGCAGGTGGTTTTGCCAGGTCACTTCCCATTACTTTTGAAAGGTCATGGAGAACAGGAGAGGTGCCTGAGGACTGGAAGAAGGTCAGTGTCACTCCAGTCCTCAAAAAGAGCAAGAGGGATGACCCAGGAAACTGCACGTTTGTGAACAAGTTCTTTTGGATACCACCTTTAACCATGTGGAAGAGAAGAAAGTCATTTTGAGCATCCCTCATGGACTCATGAAGGGGAGATGACCCTTGACCAATCTGATAGCTTTTCATGGTGTCATATCTGGTTGGGTAGATGAAGGAAGGGCAATGGATATTGTCTGTCTTGACATCAGCAAGGCCTTTGATACTATTTCCTCTAACACCCTCATTAGGAAAATCACATATTGTGGGTTGGATGAGTGGACAGCAAGGTGAATAAAGAGCTGGTTATGCGACACGGCTCAGAGAGTCATTACCAAAGGTGCAGGATTGAGTCGGAGACCTGTGCCCAGCACTGTTCCACAGAGATTGGTACTGTGTTGATCTTCGTCAGCACATTAATCAACAACCTGAATGAAGGGACTGATTGTACCCTTGAGAAGTTTGCTGATGGTGCGAAGCTGACACACTGGAGGGCTGTGATGTCATCCACCATGACCTTGACAGGCTGGAGAGTTGGACACAGAGGAACCTAATGAGGTTCAGTAAGTGCAAGTATAGGGTCCTGCACCTGCCAAGGAACAACTCCATGCATCAGTGTAGTTAGGGGTAGGCCTGTTGGTGAGTAGGTCTGAAGAGAAAGATCTTGGAGTCCTGGTAAACAGCAAACTGCCATGAGCTGACAGTGTGCTCTTGTTGACAAGGTGGCCAACTGTTTTGGGGTGCACTAAGAAGTGGGTCTGCAGGTCTAGAGAGGTCATCCTCTCCCTCTACTCTGTCCTGCTGAGGCCACATCTGGAATACTGTGCCCTGTTCTGGGCTCCTTAGTCTAAAAGAGACAGGAACCACTGGAAAGAATCCAGTGAAGGTCAATTAAGATGATTTAAGGACTGGAGCACCTCTCTTATGGGGAAAAGCTGAGAGAGCTGGGACTGTTTAGCTTTGAGAAGTGAAGAATGAGAGGAGACCTGATCCACACCTGCAAATATATGAAGGGTGGCTGTAGGAAGGATGGTGCCAGACAGTTTTCTGTTCTGCCCAGTGACAGGACAAGCTGGAACACAAGAAGTTTCATTTAGAAACATAGAAAAACTGCTCTGAAACAGGCTGCCCTGAGAGGGTGTTGAGAATCCTCTGGAGATAAGCGAACTCCACCTGAATACAGTTCTGTGTAATGTTCATTAGACAGTGCTGCTTTGACAGGGGAGTTGGACCTGATGATCTTTTGAATTTCCTTCCAACTCTGACAATTCTGTAAACATGTGATCTTCTGAGGCAGTAGGATACACGCTATTATATACACATATTATATACGTGTATCTATAAACAAAGCTATATGATTGGGGATTATTTATTAATAATCTTCTTCATGTAATAAGTAAGCATTCTTATTTATTACATGATCATGAATATGAAACATTTATTATTGTATTGTCTGGCAGTGTCTGCTTGATTATTTTATTTCTATGGCTAGCCTTTAGAAATAACATGTTTTCTACTAGAACAGATCTTGTGGCTCTTGTGGAAATATGATTCAACTTTGACCAAAAACTGGGGGGGCAGAACTCTTGGTGAATCCAAACTTGGCCAGGAAGAGAACTGGAGCACCACAGCTGACAAGTCTCAGGCTAACCATATAGCAGGAGTTTTTTTAGTGAATAGACAACACAGATCAACAGAGATGCAGTAGTGAAGTACCCAAACAAGTAAAATCTGTATTTAAAGGGAAAATAATTAAAGAAGGCAGAAAACTCATGAGTTATTTATTAGAAATGCAAATGTGCTTTATTGCTCACTGCTCTTTTATTAAAAACCAAACAACAGACAGAAGAGCAGAAAAAAGAAAACAATGTAATGACCAGACCAAACAAAAGAGGAGAGTTTGATCGAATCCAAATCCAAATCCTGCGTCCTGAATCATTCTGTTTGGTGGTGTCAATTGACTTCAGGGTCCAGACATCAACAGGAGGCCTCATAGGAGTGAGTGTGTCACTTTGCAATAGGCAAATCTTGTGTCTTGGACAAATTGCATTAAGATAAATTCAGGATAAATTCTTGGTAGACTTCCTTCTTTAGTCCTTTTCTGTAGGCTTTACTGCAGTGAGGTTTTGGCAGATAAATTCTAAATAAGCAAACAAAAGTATTGCAGAGTCTGAATCTGACAGACCATTAGAAAGAAGACCAATCTAATTAAGCTTCTTATTACTACTTTATTTTGCAATGTTACACTATATTACATTGACTGGATTTGAACACAAGAAAACCTTATTCATATCAAGATCATCCAGCTCAATACTGTGAACAGCAGGAGATGTTTAAGGGGAGTTTAAGAAACAGATCTTGCAGAATGATCATTTCCCAAATGAAAAAAATCAGCAAACTTATTTCTTAAACTTCCAGGATCCACTGTTTAACAGTGAACCTACTTTCTATGAAGGTATCTAGGGTCTTTTTGGGTCCTTTGTAATTTTACACCCTAGACCAACTTGAGGCCATGAATTCCACAATATTCTCATGGTAAAGAAGGAGTCCTGTTGGCTGACACCTTACAGAGTTCTCCCCAGTTCTTATCTGATGCAAGGGAGTGAATAGTTATTATACATTCAGCCTTCTCTGCACTTTTCAGGATTTACAGATTTGTAATTTATAAAACCTTTTCCTCTCCCATCATTGCCTCTCCACGATGAAGAACCATGTTCTGTTTGCTCTGCATTGAAGCTGTGGTACACAAGTTCAAAAAACCCTTTTTGCCTTCCTTTGAACTTTATCTGTTGCTTATCCATTTTGATGTGGGATCCCTACCATTCAGTAATGCATCATAATGATATCTGATGCATTGCTCTCGATGTCTTTCCTAATAGCGCTCCCAACTCTGTGGTCAGTGTGGTGATCTCTCCAAACTGCAATCAAGAGATTGGCATCCCAGAACTATCCACAGTGATTCTCTCATTCCTTTCCTGAGTGGTAACAGCTCATTCAGGGCAATAGACTCCCACCCTCTCGATAGAGCTTTAGAGAAACAAGCCTGGGAAAGTCCCTTCATTTACTAAAGCTGCTGATCTATATGAATGTGAATTGCAGTTAAAAGTCCTGCTGGGTCAGTACTAATTAATTATCATACAAATACCACTACAGACTGATTATAAATTTCCTGAGAGTTTAATCCTAGTACACACAAAACTTTTAACGAGGATGGACAAAACACTGAAGATAAAGATTTCTATAAGAACTACAAGAAAATAAAGACATCAACAGTATTTTACCTTGGTCATAGTGTTCTTTGCTGCAATTAAAAAAATAAAAGAAAAACCCTAAATAAACATACCCAGCAAAAGCATAAGTGAAATAATGAGAGTATTCTAGAGAGTAATACTAGACTATTTTAAAATGCAAAATTAATGAAGATATAAAGTATGACTTATGAATTTTGTTTGTTGCCTTCAATTGACTTGGGCACCATTCAAAAATGTCCTTTAGCACAGACCCTGCTAAGCATGAATGGATTGGACTTGCCATCACTGGGTCACTGTGGTGTTGAAAAACAGAGGACGTCTGAGCGCTCCAAGGGACAGATACCAACCAAAGTCTAGACAGGAAAAATGCCATGAAGTCAAAAGATTCTATAAAACTTTCACAGTACCAGGAGAAAGCACAAGTTAGAAGCTCTTATTTGTGCCATACACTTAAAAAGCTGAATGCTCCAGCTGCAGGACATGCTTGCTCTTTGTGTTTATAATCAAACATCCTCTACTACCTTTCTGCTACCTGGTCATTATTGCTGGTGCAGATAACTGTATTATTTGCTAAAGGTGCTTAACGTGCAGTTTTACTCCAAAACATCCGTTTGTGTGTGTTGATAATAACGCATCTGAAGATGCAGTACTTGGAGTAATGAACGTACAGTTTTGCTCATTTGAGTAGTAATTCAGGTTGAAAGAGCTTGAGTTGGCATGCTTCCATGCTTAATACTTATCTACATACAAAGGCCTACAGAGCTTATTGAGAGCCCAGAAAAAGTGCAATGAAAACTCAATCCCTCATTCTGTGATCAGTCAGGGGTTTCTAGACATAGTAAGCTTCCATGGTGGGAGTAGTTTTGCATCAGCCATGCTCATATCTCTTGTGCAATGGTAAGTTTTGAGAGGAACTCAGCAATTGCTTTCTTTCCTGAATTCTGGCAGAAGATTGCAGATGCCTCTTCCCTTAGGCAAGCTACATGTGGGTGAAACAGAGATGTAGAAACTGCAAGACAATAAAGCATGATTAATTCTCTTTGTTGAATGTCATGCTGTTGCAGCCCAATTTCCAGGTGTTTTAACTGTAATCACAAACTTGCTTGCATTCCTCTGAGATCCATTTAAATTAGTGCAATCTCTTCAGTCTCTAATTTACTTCATCGGGGTGTTTGCTGCAAACAAGATTAACGTGATGCTTTTGGGCTGAAGAAAGCAGTTCAGCAACTGGCAACTGCTCAAGGAATGTTTACACTGCTTGTCTTCTGGTTTTTGTAACCATCTAGCAGTTTTGCGGATGCTATCTACCCCAGATTTAAGACCTTATGAACAATATCCCCTCCCTCCCCCCCTTCCCGAGGAAGGAGCAGAGTACATCGCACACCTTTCTTTCAGCAGTAGTTCTCTCTCAAAGAAAAGCTGAGTTTACACCACTGCTAGGTTGCACTCCAAATTCCTTCCACTGCTTTCTGCATTCTAAGACAACATTGGAGTTTCTACCTCCATGATGCCGTCTCAGGATACTCGCATAGGAAAATGTGCTCTTTAAGTTACATACAACACACTTCAGAAATCAAGGGTAGCTTTAATCTTTAGAACTGTCCATTTAAGTTTGTGGCTGGCCTGCTTCTTAGGTGTTGAAATTGGGAATTCCTGTATAGGCTGCTTTGTAGAGCTTCTTTCTAATTCTATGTGGAACTGCTTTATGTACTTTTTTAGCATGGTTTAACTTAAGACATGGCATATATAGTGAGTCATTTCCACCTCAATAACTTATTTCCACTGTTCATCTGTCAAACCTGTTATTCAGCCTTTAGGATATAACACAAAGTGAAGCTGGTTACAGAATTATAGGGTGGAATAAATGAGATACTACAGAAAAGTTTGGGCTTGATGCTTTGAGCGTGGTAAGTGCTGCTCATTCCACCCGCGATTACCTGGGACAAAATCCCGATGTGCTCAGTGGCGAATGATGACTTTGTGCCCAACAGTATTTGCTGCTGTTTGCTGCCATAAAAACTGGTTATGCCAAAAAATTACCTATTTTGTGGTAAATGCTGTTAAAATAAACGTGTGGTTACGCAAAAAGCATGCAGTTGATAAAGAAGTTTTGCGCTGGTTTGGGCTGAAACTTCATGTCTCTTTTGAAATTTTTCAACGCTATGCCAGAGGTGAGAACAGATTTTCCTCACTAAAAAAAACAAGCAGCCATCCTCAGTATCCGCAGCAAAGGATCCCTTCCTTCTTCCAATCTTCCGCCTTCCCAGGTCAGTCACGGGCAGGACGAGAGGCAGCTGGATGCTCCCATACCACAGTTGTCGGTCACCTCACAGGCCCTTGGACTGGGAGCAGATAGGCTACACTGACCGCGACGGACCGTTCGGCCCAGGGGCGGGACAAGGCAGGCGGGTGGAGGCAGAGTAAGGGCCGAAGNCCCGACACCACCAGCGCCGCCACTCCAAGCCCACGCCCGCGGGCACGGGGGCCGACAGCGGGGTGGGTGCGGCCCCCTGGGACCGGGGTGCCCTGAGGCGGCGGGGCGGAGCAGAGGGCAGGACTGGAGGCGGCCTGCGGCGCCATTGGCTGGCCGG
>VZRI01009883.1:0-75161 GCA_013397515.1 Upupa epops
GTGTTCCCAGTGCTGCAAATAAACGATGTGCCCGCTTCATAACACTACATTCCTTCTCCCATTTCAGTAACAGTTGGCACCCTAGATGGGACCTGAGTGACACTGGACAAGATCAAGTGTTGACTGCACTCCAGCTGGCACTGAGGAATTCTCAGAAACGACCACTGCCCTCAACTCATAAAGCTCCTTGCAATGCTCCTGGGACAAGGTTAAGGCACTTTTCTGGTATTTGTCTAGAAAGCCTGCCCGTGCCAGTTTTGCAGGGTTGGGGCTCTGAGGGTACCCATTTGTGGAAGCCTAGGCATCTGCCTGTGAGTCATAAGCGAAAGCTATTGCTGGTTTGGATTTGGAAATTTGGGACAACTACCATTTGTGTTTATTTAGTATTTGGTTTTTGATACTTGATATAACGGCGTTTGCGAAATTAAGAGCAAGAGTGTGGGAAACATGGCACTTGATGAAAAGATGCTGAAAACCTCACCATTAGGGGTGGTTTGCACGATGATTTATGTAAAAGTCAAATGATTAAATATTGTAATCATTGGTGACCTTTATATGTTTTGGAAGATCAGGAGAAATGGCCAGCAAATGGTACTTTGAGTTATAATACTATACTGCAATTGATGTCTTGTAGATGAGAGGGTAAGTGGAATGAAGTGCCATGTGTTGATTTGTTCTTATATTTAAGACAAATATGATAACTTAGAAGAGTGTGAAGCTGAATATAGTACTCCCATATTACCAGTGAAAAAGCCATCAGGAAAATACAGGTTAGTGCAAGATTTGAGGACTACCAATGAGACAGTGAAAGACATATATCCAGTAGCAGCTAATCCATATATGCTTTTAACAACCCTGAGATAAAATTACCAGTGTTTTACAGTAATTGATTTGAAAGATACTTTCTTTTGCATACACTTGGAAGAAGAAAGTCATGAATGGTTTGCTTTTGAATGGGAGAATCCACACACAGATGAAACCCACAATTGACATGGACCACATTACCTCAGGGATTTAGGAACAGTCCAACAATCTTTGGAAATAACTGTCAAAGGAACTCAAGATGTGGAGTCAAGGTGCTCCTAAATCTGAACATTTTTTACTACAATATATTGGCAGCAACAGAAGAAAGAGCAGTGTATATAAAGGTAACTATTCATCTTGTGAACTTTTTAGGATTAAGTGCATACAAAGTGTCCAAAACCAAGGCCCAGGTAGCAAAGCTGTCTGTAATATATCTGGGCTTTGAAATTTCACAAGGACAGAGACGATTAGGCGTAGATCACAAAGAAACAATTGTAGCAAAGAAACAATTTGCAGCATCCAGGAGCCAAAAAACACCCATGAACTAAGAACTTCTTTGGCAATGACTGGGTGGTGTCAGCTATGGATAATGTACTATGGTTTGTTGGCTAAACCATTATATGAAGCTCTCAAGGCTCTACCATTTGAATGGGGCCCCGATCAGCAGAGACCTTTTTGGGATCTAAACCAAGCCCCAATGACAGCACCAGCCTTAAGACTTCTGAACCTAACCAAAGACTTTCAACTGTTCGTGCACGAGAGGCAACATATGGCACTGGGAGTAGGAGGTAGCTGGAAACGGGATACTTCTCAAAACAGCTGGATCCTGTAAGTAAAGGATCGCCTGCCTGTCTGAAAGCAGTCGCAGCCACTGTAATAATAATACTGGAAGCTTGAAAACTGACTCTGAGAAGAATAAGAGTGGTATATGTACCACACATGGTGATACCAGTGTTGGAGCAAAAGGGAGGGCCATTGGCTATCCCCAAGCAGGATGATGAAATATCAGGTAGTTTTGATGGAGCAAGATGATGTGATTTTGAAAACTACCAACTTAATCCTACAGTCTTTTTGAGTTCTGTACAGGAAGAAGGACAGTTGGAACACAATTATCTGGCTACCACTGAATATGCGTATTCCAGCCAAGAAGACTTGAAAGATGTACCTATGGAAAATTCGTTGGGAGTTGTACACAGTAGCAGCTTTGTTGAAAATTAAATCTGCTATTCAGGATATGCAATAGCAACTGACAAATCTGTTGTAGAAGCTAATGCTCTGCCAAGCACAACTTCAGCTCAAAAGGCAGCGATAATAGCCTTAACAAGAGCATTGGAACTGAGTGACGGAAAAAGAGTGAATATTTGGACTGATCCAAAATATGCATTTGGTGTGGTACATGTTCACAGAATCTTGTGGAAAGAAAGAGGATTATTATCCTCACAGGGGTCTAGTATCAAATATAAAGAAGAAATTTTGCAATTATTGAAAGCAATTCAAAAGCCAGTCAAGGTAGCAATCATGCACTGTAAAGCACACCAAACAGGAAACACCAAAGAAATAATAGGAAACAGACTGGCAGATAAAGAGATAGCTAAGAAAAATGCCTTGCAAATGGCACTGGTTCCTACAAAAACTGCTGTATTACCAAAGGAAAAAACCTACATATTCAGAAGAATATGAGAAATCAGGAAAGCTTCTAAATGCAAAAAAACCCCAGAAATTAAAATTCGAAAGGATGGTGGGTGATGCCAAATGGTCAAGTAGTACTTCCACTGTTTGTGATGAAATAATACAAATAAAACATAGGGAATGACACTGGGGAGCCAAAGCATTGGTAACACTCTTAAAAAGACAAGTGGTATCAGCAAAAATGCTAGACTTAACCAAGATGATGACTGCAAAATCTGTTTGAGAAACAATTCAGTAATAGAGAAATGGGTCCAGATGGGAAGATTGAGATCAAGAATAGAACCAGGAGATTACTGGCAACTTGATTTTTTGGAGTTGCCTCAGCAAAATGGGTATCAATACATTCTGGTAGGAGTTATTACTTTTTCAGGAGAAGTCAATAAATGGCTATTGCGAGAAATAATTTCAAGATTTGGAGTACCAATTGGGATCTCTTCTGATAGAGGTTCCCACTTTGTTGCAGAAGTGCTTCAGGGTGTTAGTAAAATGCTGGGAATCACTTGGGATGTACATAACCCTTGGAGGCGACAATCCAGCAGAAAGGTAGAGAGAATGAACCAGACACTGGAAAGAAAAATTATCAAAATCTGTCAAGAAGCCAATGGCACTTCCATTGTCTCTCCTGAAGGTCTGAGTTCAACAAAAGAGTGGAACACTAGTTAGTTGTGTGAACTGTTATACGGAAAACCTTATGAGTCTTTAGAACCCAATTTGAGCATGCATTTAAAAGGGAAACAAGATACATATAACTATCTGCTTTCTTTAGGAAGAACTTTGATTGCACTCCAAAGTGCAGTCATTTGGAATAGACTTCTGTCGTTGGAAACTCCACTGCCTGATTTTCAACTTGGTGATAACATCTACGTAAAAACGTGGACTTCTGAACTCCTTCATGATGAATGGTGAAAAGGAGCCTTCCAAGTACTGCTGATCACCTTTACTGCTATTGAGATAGCGCAATTGGAAGCCTGGATTCACTACACTCAAGTGAAGAAAGCTCCACCCACTTGGAAGGTTGTACATCAAGATTGTGCAACTTCAAAACTGACTTTAAAACATGTCTAGCTTTGTGTACTGAATCTGGATATTCTTTGTAATAGAATTATGGTTTGAGACTGAACAGGTGATTGTAAAAGATAGTTGGCAGGTAATTACTCTTCAAAAGAAGACTCAAGAAGAAAATTTAATGATACGACTGATCAAGGTATTTGCTGACTTTCAAAATTTGACACAGATTACTGCCTGTCCACCAATACCAAAAAAAGCTGGTGAATCTGTCCCATAGGGAATTTTGGCAATGAATTTAACCTATTTTGAAAAACAAAATGAGGCTAATAGAAGTATTAATTGTTTTCAGAATCCAGTGGTCAGGTGGCAGAAACAAATAACTATTAGGAAACAATGGAAATCTCCAGGAAATACAGCAGACTGTAGAAAGCTATTAAATTATGTTTTCATTAAAATTGGATGGTTTCATAATGTGGGACATTGTACCTAGGATGAACAAATCAAGAGAAATGTATCTTGAACAATCTCGAACAATTGTGGAATGGATGTGTGAAAGGGTTAACCAAACTAAATCAGAAAGAACTGCTAGGTGGGATTCAGTATGATCTATGACCATACAATCTCAGTTTCAGTATATGACCAAAAGTCCTTGGTGTTTTATCTGGGACTAGTGGGGCCAAAGACGGGTGGTAAACATGGAAAAAACATCACAAGAGAGAGAGAATTTAGTGTTTAATTGTACTACTGTAAACATGGCTGCTCAAAGGGTTCCACCTTGAAATATGGCTGTTTGTGTACGGGACTTAATAACAGCCTTCAACTTACTGAAATTTGGAAACCCAAAAAGGGAACAGTATTAAATTGTAGTAAAGCTAATGTTCCAAGGCCAGGACATTTGATTTGGGCAATGAGTGACGGAACCCGGACAACAGTTTGCCCTTGGATGGAAAGGCAAAACAAATCACTTTAGAGATGCCAACCTTATGCCCAATCTGGAAAAGGTGTCCTTTTGGGGGACCTTCAGAAAACCTAAAAATAGAACAATCAGAAAGGTCAAACATAAATGAAGAATGAAATGAATCTAGCAATAATGTTGATTTATTATTGTTTAAAAAGGTGAATCAGTCATAAAACTTCTTTTTAATCAAATGATTATCCAAGCTGTGGCTAGACAGCAAGGTAATCAAGCAATCTCAAAATAATCCTCCACCAACCTATACTGAACAATGTAGTGAAAGCATTGAAATGATTTTCAAAACTTTCAAAGGGGGGAAAATGTTATCTGAATGACCAAAGCTAGGATGATTTGTGCTCATAGTTATGAGGAATCCTGTTATATGATCAAAGTAANTCCTTGTCCAATTTTGGTAACAATGTCAATAATAATCAACAGTTGCTGCTAAGCAGCACACACAGTGTAGGATTATCCGTTAGTTATTTCTGGTTTTGTTTGAGGAAATTTCCCTACATCTAAAATAGAGAAATATTTTGCCTGCGTTCTTGTTTGAATGCTAATAACTGCATATTCATTTACATTTTATTTTTCAAATTAATTATTTCAAATGGCATGAGTTTATGTGAAAATGTTTAACACCCGATACTGAGTTTTCTGAAGCTCACAGTGAACTCAGTGGAAACTGAAAGTGTAAAAATTCAGATTGAGAATGACTAGAGCGAGTTCATGGCTAATAAACTCATTTGCTTGTGGATGATGATAAAATGAACATTGTTTGGATGTACTAATGGAGATGTGCTTCTCTAAGATTTTCCATGTTTTGACATTCAATTTGCATCTTATTCCTAAGAAGTCTTTTCCCCACAAACACAACTGGCAAGTAAACACAGTATATAATTATATATACTGTCAGTAAGTTTGCTGATGACACAAAGCTGGGTGGTGTTGCCGACACCCCAGCAGTCTGTGTTGTCATTCAGCGGGACCTAGACAGGCTGGAGAGTTGGGTAGGGGACATTCAATGAAATATACCATGGGCAAATGCAGAGTCTTGCATCTGGGCAAAAACAACCCCAGGCACCTCAACAGGTTGAGGACTGACCTGTTGGACAGTAAAATAGGAGAAAGCAACCTGGGGGTCCTGGTGGCCAGCAGAATGACCATGAGCTAGCAATGTGCCCTTGTGGCCAAGAAGGCCAATGGCATCCTGGGGTGGATTAGAAGAGAGCTGGTTAGTAGACTGAGAGAGGTTCTCCTCCCCTTTTACTCTGCCCTGGCAAAACCACATCAGGAATACTGTGTCCAGTTATGGGCTCCTCAATTCAAGGACACAGAAGTGCTTGAGAGAGTCCAGCACAGAGCCAGAAAGATGATTAAGAGAGCAGAACAACTCCCTTAGGAGGAAAGGCTAAAGGAGCTGGGTCTCTTTAGCTTGGGAAATAGGAGACTGAGGGGTGATCTTATTAATGTTTATAAATATGTAAATGGTGGGTATCAGGAGGACAGAACTAGGCTCTTCTTGATGTCAACCAATAATTGGACAAGGGGCAACAGGTGTAAGCTGGAACATAAGAGGTTCCACATAGATATGAGAAGAAACTTTTTCACAATGAGGGTGACAGAGCANAAGAGAGCAGAACAACTCCCTTAGGAGGAAAGGCTAAAGGAGCTGGGTCTCTTTAGCTTGGGAAATAGGAGACTGAGGGGTGATCTTATTAATGTTTATAAATATGTAAATGGTGGGTATCAGGAGGACAGAACTAGGCTCTTCTTGATGTCAACCAATAATTGGACAAGGGGCAACAGGTGTAAGCTGGAACATAAGAGGTTCCACATAGATATGAGAAGAAACTTTTTCACAATGAGGGTGACAGAGCACTGGAATAGGCTGCCCAAGGGGGTTGTGAAGTCTCCTCTGGAGGTGTTTAATACCTGCTTGGACGTGTTCCTGTGCGACTTCATCTACGTGATCCTAGATCACCTGCTCTGGCAGGGCCATTGGACTAGATGATTTTCTGAGGCCCCTTCCAATCCCTAACATTCTGTGATTCTGTGGTTTACATTTCAGATTAATTTTTAGGGCCTGCAAGGATGATGAAAACAAAGTTTGGCCTCTGACCACCTTTCAGTTCTCCTATCACCCACCTTTGACGAATCTGTTAAGTACCAGCATTTCCACCATTCTGTCTTTTAAGGGGAAAACTGGCAGGCAGCTCTGAGCCTCAGCACTGCTTACCAGAACCTCTCACCCTGAATCCCAGTATCACTAGGGGGTCTTATGGCTGCCACTGGAAAAGGTTTCAAATCCAGGTGGATGCCAAGAGAATTAAGACACATCCCTGGGCTTGGCACGCTGTGGTGCAGTCACAGTAAATCCTGGCCACAAATGACAGGGCCGGGATGAACTCTAATTAGCAAATTGCTAATAAACCGAAAACAACAGGGAGGATTCACTTGCTACTTATATGTCACAGGCAGAAAGGGAAAACAAACCACCGATGTGGGGAAAAATAAACCACATTTAACTCAACAGAAAACTACCATCACACAGAGAACAATCTCATGGTTCTTACCTGCCTGGGCCCAGCTCTGCTAGATCCTTTCTCTCAGGGGAAAATACCTGAGCATTATTTTTCAATGTGGCAACGCGGTGCCCTCCCCAGTCACAGGGGGCAAATCCTCCGGGACCTGTCTTCAGCTTGCGTGGGGTTTTTCCACAGGCCGTGGGTCACACCAGTGCCTGACGGCTCCAGCCCAGCTCCCTTCCTCTTTATCCTTAAAGGATAAATCTTCTGCTCCTTCCAGGGCCTACTGGGGCCCCCTTCCTCCAGGTACCTCACGGCGGTTTTGCAGGGTCTGTCCCCGCTGAGCGCTGGACTCTCCACGACCAGGCCCTCCTCCAGGCTGCCGGAGTCAAACGGCTCCTACTGTGCGGGCCGCCCGCTGAGCACAGGGCCTCTCCCAACCCTGCAGGAAACAGAAAGCTGGTCCCACAGGTTCTCCCCTCCCCACAACGCGTTTATTCGCAGAGGGGCTCAAACTGTCAGAGGCGGGTGAGCTGGGGGAAGGCTTTGTCTTCGAAGATTCTTAGTAAGGGTCCCTGCCAGCAACAAATTTTTCCAGCAGCAACAAATTCCATCAGGCTGAAACTACAATTCCTTGGCATTCAGTTCTTCCCTGGTCTGGTACGGCTGACGCAGCCCACCAGAACCTCTCAGGGGGAGCGGGGAGTCATAGTTCACATTACAGTCAGACAGTACCTGCGTGATGCTGTCGCTGCCCTTCTCTGCTGCTGTAGGATGCTCAGAAAGCTGGGTCTAGTCGGTACTTAGATAAATAGCAAGAACCGTCAGTTGAGCAACTTAATCTGCCCCAAGAAGTTACCTTCTCCAAATGGCATGTGGGGGTGGAGGTGGGGGTCACATTTACGGCTGCTCAGGAGAGCAGTGAGTGCAGCCTGTTCTTGTCCTGTCCGCCACCTTGCCACAGATGTGTGGGGTCAATCACTCATTCTGGTGCCAGTGCACAGATGGGACAACCAAGTTACCCTAGTTAACCCCTGTGAGCTGTAATAGCCGTGTTAGTTGCATGGAGAAGCTGCATGACCGGTCACCAACTTGCTTTCAATACTTTCCTGACGCACTGCACTTCTGGGAGGCTGAGATGCTGGTCAGTCTAAGGAACTATGCAGGCAGTGATAATGGTACAGTTTGGATGATAATAAACTGCTGGCACTGTTAGCTAGTGAGCAGTTAAAGCCCTGAGTTAAGAAGTTTACTTGTCTCACCTAACGTGAGATGGAAGCAAAGCCACTGAGTAAGAAAATGTCACCCTGACATCCTCTTTTCAGGGTAAAATTTCCCTCTATCTCACCCAAACAAAAGCATGTGCAATATTTTTCACAGTCCCAAGATGGGCTTAATAGTTGCTGGCAGCAGATCTACTTTCATTATTATCCAGGGCCTTGTGATTATGTATTATTGGTTCCTGTTGTACAGTGAAAATCATTTGTGGAAAATTAAAATTAATAAAATCTTTAAAACAGTATCATTCTTCACTGCTGTTTCTTAAGGAGTGAAATCAAACTACACATGTAGGGAGAAAGTGAAGAGACCTTGTAAACAGGAGCATTCATTTGCATGGAATGTTTATCTAAAAATGTGCTTTAGCCTGGGTAATTTACCCTGTTTGGGTCCAGGAATGCTCAGTAATCATTTAAACGCTGAAAGAGGTACAAACCTTTCTACCAAAGAAACTCATGTGTGTGCACATGAGAAAAGGTTGCCCATAGTGTCCTGAACTTTGGTAGGCTTTGGCAGAGTAGAAAAGTACCAACTGAACTAGAAAGAAAAAAAACCCTCATGGAAGTGTCATGTTGGGGATTGTCTGGACCAACTTTCCTGACTCCAGCCATAACTGACCAAAGGTAGTGTGAGCTGGTACAAACTTAAATGAGATGAAGGACCCGCCTCAATCAGAGCAGGTCTTAGCAGCCAGCCACATCCTGTATTCCGGAACCTGGAAAGGCATATGTCATCAGAAAGTACAATGCCACTGAAATTCAAATCAGTGACAAAAATCCACAAGGGAGCACTGACATCAAGAGTCTTTGCATTTTCTAAAAGGAAGGCTGCTTTTGTACCCTATTCATGCCTGTGTGCTAAATGCTGCTGCAGATGTTTGGATAGGGGGCAATCCAACTATACTAGGGCTTGCACCAGAGTGATTATTTTATTGCTACTCAAAAACATTAATCATTGACCACTTGCTGAAATCAGGCATCTTCTTCCTGCAGATCACCTCATATGATGGGCTGGTTATTAACCCAAGTTGCTTCCAAGCGAATCAGTGCAGGTGTTAGAAAAATAGAATGTGGACTTCATTGAACTGACTGGAAAGCAAAGCACAAAGGGATTACAGGAGTTCTGAAAACTGCCCTGGAAACTGAGTTTGCTTCTGATAAGCCTTGAGGCTGTGTCTGTGAGCCTTACTGTAGTGAAGAACATCACATGGCATTCACCAGTGAACTATGGTGGTTGTTTTAATATGGAAAGAAAAGTTTGTTTCCTAACAATTGTTAGAGAGAATATAGGGGGTTTGGACCTTTTTCTCTCTTTCACACTTATGCAAGAGCTTTATTTCAACTCTATTTTTTCTTGAATAGATTTTGTGAGGCTGCAGGCTGACCCAAAAGCCAGCAGCCAGCAGAAGAAAAATGCTAGTGCCAACAACTCTGTGACAGCCTGCGGCAGCTTAGCTGTACACTAAGCAGCCAGAGCATCTAAATGCCAGTTTGGGATCATGCTGCTGCTCATCTCCACTGTCTAATTGACAGAAAACTCCACAATTGCTGCAAGTCAATAACAAGAGTTCAACTCAAAAATCAAACGGGGCACATTAAAGGACTATACACGGCATGTACATGCTGCTAGCAAGAGAGCTATAGGCTGTACATCTCCTAGCAAGTGAACCATGAAGTGAGTTCCTAATACATGCACATAACCTCCTGCATGCAAGTGCACTGGGCTCAGTGAATATACTGATGAGCAGGGAGCCTGGCATGTGTTTAACTCATGGCATAGAAAGGGACCTTTACATGGTTAGGTTAAGAAGTGAAAAACATTTGCCTTCTTGTGTAATATTCTTATGTGTCCAGATGGGGTTCATCCCAGGGTGCTTAAGGAGTGGGCACGAAAGCTGGCTGAGCTGCTCTCCATAATTTTTCACTGGTCTTGGATAACTGGGGAGGTCCCAAATGACTGAAGGCTGACTGATGTAGTGCCCATCCACAAGAAGGGCTGAAAGGAGGATCCAGGGAACTATAGCCCTGTCAGCCTGACCTCTGTGCCTGGCAAGATTATGGAGCAGATCATCCTGAGTGCCACAAGGCAACCAGGGGATCAGGCACAGCCAGCATGGGTTTAGGAAAGGAAAGTCCTTGCCTAACCAATCTGATCTCATTCTACAACTGGGTGACTCGCCAAGGGGATGGGGTCTACCTTGACTTCAGCCAAGCCTTCAACACAGTCTCCCACAGCATATTCCTGGAAGAGCTGGCAGCCCATGGCTTGGATAGGTCCACCCTCCTCTACGTTAAAATCTGGCTGGATGACTGGGAACAGAAGGTGTTTGTGAATGGTGCCACATCTAGTTGGTGTCCTGTGAGCAGTGGTGTCCCCCAGGGATCAGTGCTGGGCCCAGTTTTATTCTTTATTGATGACCTGGATGAGGGGACTGAATCTCCCATTAGTAAATTCACGGGTAACACCAAGTTGGGGGGGAGTGTCAATCTGATGGAAGGGAGGAAAATGCTGCAGAGAAATCTGGACAGGCTGGGTCAGAGTCAAATAGGATGAGGTTTAACAAGACCAAATGCATTTTGGCCACAATATCCCCCTGCAGTGCTTACAGACTGGGGGATGAGTGGCTGGCTGGAGAACAGCCCAGTGGAGAGGGATCTGGGAGTTCTGGTTGACAACCGGCTGAACGCGTGCCAGCAGTGTGCTCAGGTGGTGTGAAAAGCCGGTGGCATCCTGGCTTGTATCAGGAGTAGCGTGGCCAGCAGAACTAGGGACATAATCTTCTCCCTATACTCAGCACTGGTGAGGCCTCACCTCAAGTGCTGGGGGCAGTTCCGGGCCCCTCCCTTCAAGAAAGAGATTGAGATGCTGGGACAGGTGCAGAGGAGATCAATGAGGTTGGAGAAGGGACTGGAAGGAAAGTCTTATGAGGAGAGGCTGAGGGAGCTAGGGTTGTTTAGTCCGGCAAATAGGAGACTCAGAGAGGACCTTATCACTATAACTACCTGAAGGGAAGGTGTAGGCAGGTGGGGGTTGGGCCTTTCACCCTGGAAACTAGTGATAGGAGGAGAGGGCATGGCCTCAAGCTACATGAAGGGAGGTTGAGGTTGGATGGTAGGAAGCCCTTTCTCATGGAAGGGATGATCAGACACTGGAATGGGCTGCCTGGGGACCGGGAGTGGGTGCTGGGTGGGGTGGGGTGTGTGTGGAGTCCCCATCCCTAGAGGTGTTTAAGAAAAGACAGTGCTGTTGTGTAGGTGACTGTGGTGATGTTAGGTCATAGGCTGGGCTTGATGATCTCAGAGGTCTTTTCCAGCCTCAGTAATTCTGTGATTCTGTAAAGAATTTATGAGACACACCTAGGTCTGTGAGGCCAGGCATAGTTCCCCACTGCTCAAAAGAAGGAAGCAGGTTTTGAGTCTGGTGTATTTCCATTTGCCGGAAATTTCCATCTCCATTTTGTAGCTAACCTCATCTAAACCTTGAGAAGAATGTCGCAATGAAGTGCATAAGAAACATCCAGGGTTAATTTCTTTTGATTCACATAAGCCATCTAAATGGCCTTCTACATAGGTCCTTATACTTACCCTCTGCTGCATCAACTTGTCTTCCACTTCTCTGCAGATTCAAGGAAGAACAGCCAAAATAGGAGAGTGATTTCAAGGCAGTAGTGCCAGCCTACTTTACAAATAATGCATAAAGATCTTGTGTAGTTTTTGAATTTTGGTTCTGAATCATCAACAGTGTTACCTTTCCCATTTCTGCTTTCTGGTGCAGCCTTCCTGTCACCTTCCTAGAATTAAAGTTATGTGAACAGCAGAATCAATATGTAGATTTTTATGGGCTCAGCAATCCACTGAGTGGCCTGAACTACTCACCAACTTCCCAATCTCCATGTCCAGGGAACAAGCAGCTGTGGAGCTGGTGATCAAAGCCAGGAGTAGAGGCGTCAAATTATAACAGTGCTGCAGTGCTCAATGAGAAAGGATATTAAATACAGTTTTTAAAGTAAACAGTACTGTATCCAAGAGAAACCTGACCCTGATCATCCTTTTTTCCACTTCAGAGCGGGGAAGAAAACAAAGGCTTCAAATACTGGCAAGCCCGATGTAGAAATTCCAAGTTCAAATCGGACATATCTTTATAAGCAAAAATCTAATTTCCTCCAGTTGCTGAGTTAGAGAGAGTAGGCTATACCAGTACAGCGGGGTATGAATAATTGGATGAGATACATGTTTGTGTAGTTCCTTTCCTTAAAGCAAGCACAGGAGTGTAAGTTTTGTAAATTTAAGAGCTATTGGCTATTTATTTGTTTGCTTTGCTCATGGAGACAGAGTACCTGCTGAAAAGTGTCTCTCTGGCTACAGAAAAAAGTGATTATTTTGTGAGTTCAGATGTGGGGCTGAATATTGCACTTCCATGTCTGAAGTGAAAGAAATAAACAGCTCATCATAAGATCCAAATTGTGGCTCAGCACATTTATAGTTGTATCAGGCGTGCTAATGGCCCTGAAGCAGAGATAAGTGCATGGGGAAGCACCGATGTCTTCTGCAAAAAAACATAAACAGATACTAAAAGCAAAGGAAATCATAGGTTTAAAAATAATAACCCTGTGAGTCTCCACAAGGTGAGTGCTATTTATGTACAGATGCTTGCCAGATTCAAAAGCCCCTGATTTAACTGTCACCTCCTCTGATCCACTAGTTTGATCTTGCTGGCTCTCCGAGGCTGAGCATGAAGGCAAACCAATGCATCTGGCTTTCACAGAGGTCACTGTTGGTCAAAGGGATCCACTTTTTGCATTTCTCACATCCTTATTCTAAGGGCTCTTAGCTGATGTCAACTGTTATATTCTGGGGCCCCCAAGTTTAGCAAGTCTAGCAGAGGGCCACAGAGAAGATAAAAGGGATGGAAGGACCTTTCCTATGGGCTGAGATTTTTGGGGTTGTTAATTTTTGAGATTCTGGGGAGTCTTCACTGCAGCTTTCCAATAACTGAAGGGAACCTACAACAAACCTGGAGAGGGTCTTTTTACAAGGGTTCATAGTGATGGGACAAGGGATGATAGCTTCAAGTAGGGAAGTACTGTAACAAACCAACCTACTAGAACTAGCTCTACCTCTGCACCATTAACAAGGACAAGTCCTCCTGTGGCTGCAGAAGCTAGTCTCGTTTTTGCTCAAGGCGCTGCAAGGCAACAGCTTAGGGATAGAGGTGCTCTGGCTTGCTGAGCTCATCCTTTACCTTTCTTCTGCTTTTGTAGGGATAGTGTTGGCAATGGAGGGGGTAGGATGGAGATTCCAGAGTTACACTAGCTGGCTCCTATACCCTTGTGTGAGCCCCATGGCTCTAAGTGACCTTCTGCCTTCCTGACTTCCAATGCTGAAAGCATGGGCAGCATGAGAACAATGCACTGGTGATCTCTGTATCCTTTCTTTTCCACCTTCCTCCCCTTTGATTTTTAGGTGTTCCAGGTTAGCACTGCCCACTGTATGCTAGTTTAGCTGAAGCCTCAAAGATAACACCATTACATATACAGAGTGGATGTTATATCATGACTTAGTAATGTCTTGAAGGACTAGACTTCATTACTCACATTACTGTCATTCTCTTCCCCAGCAACAGCACATGTACTTAGTAATTTCTAGCACTTTCACTGCCTCCTGATGTTTTATTGCCTGGATATTGGGTTCTCCCCATCCGTCCCAGGAACGTGGTAACTGGGTTACAAGGGTGCAATAGCTTGCAGCACGCTGACATTTGTATTCCTTCTCAGTCACACTGGATCATCAATGAGCCTGTTACTTGGATCATTAATTATTATTTATGCAGAAACTCAATAGAACATTGCCAACCTGATAAATTATATTCCTAGATAGCAACATAAATTGTTGCTAAAGCTGTAAACATTGACCATGTTTCCAAGTTCTTGATGCACCTGATCATCAAGTTACTATCACGCTGAGCTGACCCATGCCACTTCCTTGCTGCAGTTCCTTTTGTGCTCTCCAACTCAGTCCATATCACCACTTCTACACTCTCCTTAGGAAAAAAAATCTAAAGAAAGCCTAATAAAACCTCATTATGAGAATTGTGGAAAAAACTATTTAAGATAATCTTCCCTTTCTAATGACATAAACATTCATTATCGAATATAGCTGTGCTTTCCTCAGGCATTTTATAACAGAGACTCTCAACCGCAAAAGAATAAAGTTCCAAAGCACAGTGATTGAAAGTGTGCCAAGCTGTATTGACAAGGATGTACCAAGGCTTTAGAGCTATGAAACAAGCCTCAGGAGAAAGAGATACATTATGTATAAATATATTCTAGAAAACATCCAAAGGGAAGAAACTGTAACAGAGACTTTCAGCATCAGTGCTTACATTTCTGCTGGAATCAGGTAAGAAGAACTGATCAAGAAGCTCAAATCAACGAAAGGCAACAATTAACTGGTTTCATGCAGCAATGAGCATCTGGAAATCAGCTAGATGAATGGGAAAAGGAAAGATTTTGTTCTGTTAGAAATAAGTACGAATTGGGTTTTCACGAGAAAGGGCACTTCTAGCTTTATTGTTGTAAAAACTCAGAAGGAAATGTGGAAGTGCATAAAGTTAACAGATGCATGGAAATGGAATAATTGTCAGCAAACGTAAATTTTCAGCTTGGTTGTCCACACATGTGTGGTAGGCAAAGAGCCAGCAGGTACTAGTAAGACTTGAAGGTCCAAATGTACTCAATGCATTAGAAAACAAGTAATTGCAAAAAACCAAAAATAAACAAGACAGTCACTGGCAACGTAATTTGTTCATTCACTGCCTCAAGATCATCTCAAATAGTTCAAATTCTTATTTTACATGTGCTTTAGTTTGGGGCAGTCACAATGATCTATGCTTTGGCTAAAAGCTCCTAATGTTTCAGGTACCTAGTTCCACCAAGGATCTTACTCTTTTATAATTATCTTAAGAGGAAGGTCGAAGTATCGATTCATGGTACAGTTTAGTCTGTCCCAGAAGACCACTCTCAGCATCCCGAAACAGAGCCTAATACAGTGCTAGCTTAGTCATGCTTTTCCAGACAATAAAGAAAATAAATGGTTTAAATCCTAGCAAAGCTACAATGTCAGCATTTTAATTTGCAATCATATGAAAAGCATTTGTTTTCCAAGAAAATGTGTCAGCTTAACACAGCTTTAATACCACTGTGATTTGCTTGGACATTTTTTTCCTCATCCACAATCTTTTCAGTGCCCTAGAAGCAGACCCTTTTAAGGACACCCTATGAAATGTCCCTTCTATCTATGAAATATGCAGACTGAGATAGCTGTTGGTTTGTTCAACTACTCATCACAGCTTTCCCAGCCTCAGTTTCCAGCACTGCATGCCAAGTTTGATGGGAGTCATCCTGAAGACCTGTCCATCCACACTTTCTCAAACCATACCTATGGATCAATCTGGGTTGCTGAGTACAGTGGAACATATTTATCTCTTCACTTAATAACCTTAATCTTTAAATGCTTCACCCTCATACATTTCTCCAAGTTAGAGAACTCCTGCTTTTTTAGATACTTTTTGAAAGAACTGTCCCCAAGGAATGAACTGGAGCCTTTTGTTTCCTTTAAACTTACCTTTGAAATAGGGCCCAGAGGATATCAACACAAATACCAATACAAGAGTCCTGCAATACCAGTCCCTCTGACTCTAGGAAACCCTCCTAGAACAGTCCTGCTGCAGTCCTCAACTCACCACACAGGAGGGCTGAGCTACCTTTTATGCTCTTCTGGCTGCTGTCTTGCGGTGCAGTCAATGAAAGGGGATGTACTGGAGCCGTTTTCTGGTAGTTCTAACTCTGCGATGCAGTGACAGTGTAAAACTGAGCATCCCATGACACTGTCTTTAAGTGGGAAAAAGCTGCTGGAAGCCACATTCAAATTGCCTTTCCTGTTCTTGTTAGTGCCTGTGCTGTAAAGCTCTAAACACTTGCTCTTGAAACAGCATTTGTACAGTTTGCATGCTACATTTCCATCTGGAGCAGATCTTTTTTCAGTGTTTCCAAACACATGGATACATAATGGAAGAAACTGTCATGGCTTGAATAATGGCACCATTGAACACAGAGCAAAACTCACTTAAGTGATGAATCCCAAAGAGTACTGAGCCCTGAAGGTCCAGTTTTGCAAAGCAGTTAAGCATGGATGTATGGTCTTTTAAGCATTCACTTTGCCGGATTTATTGTTTGTATTCCAAAAGCACATACTGATTCCTGGGATGTGCAGAACTGAAACAGTTGCTAGAGAAGGTATATCTAGAGTATTAGACATGGGGCACTGTATCTTGATCACTGTTCCGTTCAGTTCATCTGTCCAGTCTCTAGCTTTGTTCTTCAGTATCTCGTGCTCACACATCATCTTTTTTTTTTCAAGTGCAAATTCTTAAAGCACCTTAAAATGTTATTGGTTCTAAGAACACACCTAGGTCCCTTCAGCTTTACATTAGAAAATCTGTGTGCCTTGCTTTATAAGGAAGAATGAAAAGCAACTTAACAACAAACTGCATCCAAGTTGACTTGAAAATGTAATGAACGATGTGATACAGAAGCAACCCTTGCCTGATTTGCCAGACTAAATTTATCAGTAGCTGAACTCTTCAGAAAGTCGATGGAGTTCTTGGACTAGGGGCTGCAGGGGTCCTTGCACAGGACTATTCATGCCCTATCTACTATTACAGCTGAAGGCAACACATTAAAAATACGAACTCTCTGGAGTTACCAGCTTTCAGAGTTAATATGATTTCTGCACTGTCTTGTGTTGTCATTGAAAAACTTGAACACTGGCACGAATTTAAGAGAACCAAAATGGATGCATGCATTTCATCTTATACTTTTTATAATTTTCCCATGATTTCTCCTGCAGTGCTTAAGAATCTGGATTTTTAGATTTGGCAGTACAAATATCCTAGCAGATTCTGTGACTGACAGTTAGGTTGCAACATGGTGGTTCCCCAGGGATTCAATCACAGTCATGCTGTTGAAATAATATCGTAGCAATCTGCACTTTAGGTCTGCTCCTTCCTTGCAAACAATACACCAATGTTATGGTGGAATCATCCCAAATTTTGCAATACAGCTGTCTTAAAATTAAGGGGCAGCTTTGAGCAATGTTTGTCAAATACTACAAGACTGAGGTTTTATCAAAAGCTGCTGGAAGCCACTGAGCTGACTCCTAGCAGCTTTTGATGAAATAATACGGCATTTGATAAAACTCAGGGGACAAACCCAGATACCTCGGGCAAAAAGCATCTGGGTGACTCCATTCCCACAGATTATGAAGCCTGCATATAGTTTCTTTGTGTATCTTACAGTATATACAAATCTGTCTTCTTGGGCTTTGCATTCATTTTATGAAGGATGGGCCAAGGGCAGTTGGCCTGCTGATTGCTTGGGAAAGTGACATGTCCAGGAAAATGGCTGGTGACAAATGTCTGCCATTTTGCATTCCTGTTCCCAGATGTCCCTCATGGGTCAGTGCTCCAGGGTGAGTATTTTCTTGCCCAGAGGAAGATACAGATATCACTGCCAGCAACCCCATTACCTGGAGGAAAAGGCCAGGTCCTCACCATGGTGGCAGCAGGGCTGTCCTCTGCCCTGGGACTCTGCCTATTGGTTGCCATCTTGTCCACCCCTCTTCACAGGCACCAATGTAGAGGTGTCTGAAAGGGTGTCTGGTCTGGAGCTCACAGCATGATGCCTTGATTTCTGGATACGCAAATGCAGCACCTTGGGAGGCTAGTTCTTTTCAGTCAGCATCCCTTTTCATCATGTGCTTTAAGAGACTTCTTGGTCATGTTTATATGTATCAAATACGGCAGAATACAGTCAGTATCAAAACAAAACTGAGATTTTGGGTTCTGAGTTTTTCTTGACCAATTCATATACCTCTTGCCATGCTTCTGTGCACCACAGCAGCTGTGGGACATCTTGCAGTGTACAGCATTCTGCTCTTCATTCTTAATGCTTAGAAATTTATAACCTTCTGCTTAGTCCTCCTTGGAGAATTATCACAGAATAACCTTGGCATTTCCTTGCCATTTCTTATCTTGATAGTGAAACTTGTTTGTTTGGGAAAAGGAAATGTAAGAAGTAGAGTTCAGGAAGATGCATTAGAAAGTCTATGTACCAGAATTTGACTTAAAGATTTTTCATCAGACTCCAACAAGGATAATCAGTAGTTCTACAAAATTATTTACTGCCTAACACCCCCCTCTTTATTTCCTGTAAAATTTATCTATGTGTTTGCTAAACAGTCAAGAGTTAAACAGATGCTAATTGTATATTTGACATTAAAAGTCATACAGAGCTATGGGGTCTGCATATTTCATCTTGAAACAACTGGAACTCGATGATTTCCCTACTTTCATCTATAAATTACATGGTTGCTTTTAACATTCAAAAATTCTTCCTTTGATGAATCTGGAGGCCAAAGGCAGGAAAGGAAATATGGTCTGTGCCTCCAAGTGTGTGAGTGGCAAAGCTATATCACAGCTTAATAATTCATGGTTTCTGATTTCTTCTTCAGGCTTACACCATACTTAACTGCTGCTGCTGAGGTTTATGTGATTTACTGTCTGCTATGCATTCAGCTCCCACGCACACCTGAGTAATAAGATACAGGCACAGTTTCTTAAGCAATTAAGAAGAAAAGGATTTAAACATTAGAGAAGATAGGGTTTTTATGTGTTAAAATAATTACCAGTAAAAGCAGGTTAGTGTAACAACTGTTAGAAAAAAACAGTTATCGATGCTGCAGGTACTATCTATCTTTAGTACCTTAATGCTTTTAACATGATGAATTACCTTCTGCACCACTACAGAAAGGCTGTACTTCTGATTCTTATTTCACATGGTCAGTATTAAAGTATGGGTAACTTAATCTTGAAGCCAACTCACAAGTCTCAATTGTGTGAGAAACAATTGGTAGGACCAATTTTTTCAGCCCTCAGTCCCTTGTTGTGTATTTCTAAGCACAGGAGCTTTACTCTACCCAGGAAAACCTTTCACAGTGTAGTAAAATAACTGTATGAAAACCAAAAGGCGGTTATTTTAGACACACACAGAGCAAAGGATTGTGCTGGTGCAAAACAGACCTTAGTTACCTCTTGTGGTTCCCAGTGTGTTTATGAAGAATCCCATGTGGGCATATAAGAAGCAGAATTTGGGCCACAGTGTTGAGAAAGCAACTCTGATAATGATTTCACCATGAACAAAAACATGTGGAGTTCTAAGAGTGTATTCAAACAAGCCAGGATAAACTGAAAGTCCACCATTTACTTGAGACTTTTTTGCAAAGAGCTATTGCATGGAAAACACAATGATGGATGTAGTGAACTGAAGCTTTAATAATGGACGTTAATGAACATCATCATCTACTTGTCTGCCAGCAACACGGCTGTGTTTACACACAAACCAAGCAGACCCTTGCTGTAAAAAACCTCCACCGCGGAGGCTGCTTTGTGTTGCACCTTGTCCTTTCAGTTTTGTTTTTCTGCTCAATCGTCTTTGAGCTCAGTGGAACTACATATTTTCAGGGATCCAGTTGTCTCCCCTTTGCCACTGAGCTCAGGGATGGAGCAGATGAGGCAGATTTGCGGCAAGTGGGGTCCGGTAAAGTTCACCATGTGGCTTCAGTCTCCTCAAGAATTACAAGAATGATGAAATGGTTTTCTAACAGCCTCCTTGTAATTCTCATTCCTCCCCTTCAGAATAGGAAGGTAGTAGTAATCTCTTTTCCAGCCATATACATAGAGACCATAACATAAGCACATAAACTTATACCACACTGAGTTACACAAAATGCCCTTCTAGTGCAGAATCCTTGTCCAGCAGTCAACAAACTGAGTATATGGGGGGAGAGAAATTCTTTCCTTCCTTTGCCTGTGTGGGCATAGAGAGGCACTGAGTGCATGTTCTGAGCAGAGCCCCAGAACCTGTTGAAGGTAAAGCAGAATCGGAAATTGGAGAATCATGGTGTCTTTTCAGAAGTGTAGCAGACACACCCATCCTGCTTCATCCATCGCTGTCAGAAATTATTTATTCAAAATGTTTACTGGAGCAAAAGTGAGGCTAAATATTTTATACACCTATAAATTTTATGCACCCAGCTCTGTTTAATTTTTGCTGCCAAGAACACTCCTTAAGCGAGCGCTGCCTCTCTCCTTGCCTAGTAAAAGAGCTTGCAAATTAGTTTCCCATTAATTTTCAAATCAGCAAGTACCAGTTTGCAAAAGATGCTTCAGGCTTTTCCATATTTTCTTTGGAAACAATCACAGCACAAAGCCTCCCTGACACTCTCCATGTTATGCACAGCTCTGGCTGAAAAGCACAGGGATTACGCAAAACCTCTTCTTTCATCCGCATTTCACTGCACAGCTCTCAGTAGCAGGTTCTGGAAAGCTTGGAAAATTCATGGGCCATGCTTGATGATGGTGGGGAAAATATTCCCTTATTTTGCACCAGTTTGTACATCTCTGTGCTCCTCACTCTGAATTCTGTTCCTGATACCACTGTTTTGGTTTTGTCTGATGCACTGCCCTCATTTACAGTGATTGCAGCCTCCACTTACCATGCAGAGCATATAAATCTGGCTGCAGCCCTGGTTTCTCAGTCAGGAGCACTCTCAGCCAGTGCTGCAGAAGGCAGGTAGCCCTTTTACTCTCCATACTTGGTCCCTTTTCCTCTCACTCGCTGAATCCTGGCCAAGGAACAACTAGGAAGAACATTGTTCTATGCAAGGGGGTCTCTTTCTTGTCTGCCAGGAGAGATAAAGGCAGACTTTCTGCCTTATGCCAATTCCAAAGAAAAAACGTCCCTTACACTTCAACTGTTTCAGGAAAGGCATGAACAGCCTCAGATTCTTTCTTCTAAATTTTCTTTGAACTACACTGGAATTCCTGTTAAGATTCCTTCAGTATGACAAGTGCTTTCTATCAGCAGAGTGAGATCTTTCTCCTGGTAGCAAACAGCTAGCATCGCCCTCCCTCACAAATCCCCCTGCTACTGAAGGATGTCTTGTCTCTGGGTACCCTGTCTATGGGACAACTGAAGGAGGAAGCAGAGAAACCACATCTGCTCTTAAGGGAAATACCTACACACTTTGTTGCTTATGAAATGGGGTATGTATATTAGGTGCTGAGATCACTGCAGAGTTACCTACAGATCAGTTCTGGGGACAAAGAAATAAATGATTTCTAAATACGAGAGGGTATTCTATTAGGCCTTCAGCATATTCCACACAAAAACATGGGCAAGGAACACCAGCCCATACACTAGCCAGATTCAGCTACAATAATAGTGTTTAGCTTTGCTGTTAGCTAACAGGAATATTCATTGAAAGCAACATAAATGTGTTCTCATTTTTCTAAGTGAAATTCAGAGATGTGTCTTCAAAGAACTGTCCTGAGACTCAGCTCAAAATTACTGACTAGGAATACACACTCAGAATTACACCCAAAGAAGGTATTAGCTCAAGGGTGAGAAACCCTGGAGATGTGGAGATGATTTCTGGGATTTATCCATCACCTTGGCCACCACCACACAATTATACCCTTTATTTTATAGTGAGGATTTGGTTGTGCATCTTCACAATTTACTACTTGCACTCCCCACTGGAAAGAATTGCCACGTGCCCAGGGTTATCTGCAGCAGCACTGCACCAAAATAATAGGAGACACAGCTTCGTTGCAAAAGGTCACGAGCACTGTCTTGGCTCTTTGGCAGAACAGGGTTGTGTGGGAAAACAAAACTTTCAGCTTTCAGGTCTCCTGCAATTAAATCTTTTCATAACATATACAGCTTCTTCTATTAAGTGGAGACTCAGGGGGGTTCTGAATTTAAATCAACTTCATGAGCAATAATATATTAAAACTGTCTAGCTCAATGTTTTTAATACATGCCATTCAGCAACTCTAAGGAGTTTTATCAGTACAGAGTATGGGGCCCTTAAAAAACTCACACAAATCATTGCAGTACTTCTAATTTCAAGTAAAAGCAAGTTCAATTTTACACTTCGGCATATGAGAATGCAATCATAAATTCAGGCCAAATATGACATTTCCTTATTTTTGTGTTCAAAACAGCATTTTTTTCTCTGTGTGTTCTGCACTAAAATAAAGACCAGATATTTATTAACGCATACACATTATCATTTTTCAAATCAGCAACAAAGCACCAAACAGTATAATGCATCTTGCCCTTTTATTGTGTTGCATTATAGACAAAGAATGCATACAGAATAATCACTGCTATCAAAACCATAAAGTTGCAGTGTCACTGTTCCCTTTTGGGAGTCAGAGAACATCCACTTGTCATTCATTCCACCTTTTTATTGTAACAGCCTGCATATATCAAAACTCAGCTGTGAGCAACCATTTGTCTAAATAAAAACACAGCCAAAGAAATAGTGCTTGCTAACAGGACATCACAAGATTCTCTAGGAAACCAACAGATTAAGCACGCACACTAGCAGTACCAAACCATAGACATGCTGCCCCCAGAAAAGGCAAGCTGTGCTGGAAGACTCTCGGGTTCTGTGGTGGAATTCCATCTCCTGCAAAAAAACTGACTCAAAATCTGTGTTACTTTTGTTCAAATCTAAGCAGGAGTAAAAGACAATTAAAAGTTGGTATTTTGCAAAAGAGGTGGATTAAACCTTTTGTTTTATCTGTAAAAGGAAATGCAGGCTATGATAAGAACCAGTGCTACAGTGGAGTGTAATGCTGCTAGAAGCAATGTGTTGCTGTGTCATGCTGTTTATCTTTTATACAAAGTCCTGGTGACCTATAGAGGGTTTTCTAGAATAGTACAAAGAACAAATCATATTCCTACTTGAAATGCAGGTGCAAGGCAGCTTTTCCTTGCTGAGGACCACATGCCTTTCAAACAACTTCTGCAGGCTAGACAGTAATACACTCCTTTGAGTTACTGAGCATGACTACACACAAAACAGTAAGTTGGCAGTGGGTCACAGTTCCCTGTTCCCCTGTACCTAACGTAGCTAAAATGGGAGAGAAGTAGTTTGGCAACTTACGGACAACTACCACCAGAACTTGATAAGCAAGCTGGAAGCAAACTATCAGTCATATTTGAGAAGGCAGGCACATTAATAAGAGTTGGTGAAATTACTTTGAAAAGCACTGTTCCCATACTCTTGTTTGTCTAAACATTCCTAGCCTGTACATAGATGCTCTAGCTGATATACAAGTCTCTGTTAATTATACTTTGGGGATTATATTTTAACTGTTATGAAGAGCACTTCTATTACCTACAGAAACTTTCAGCTGGGGTTGTTTTCTGCTCTCTTTCCCAAAACAAAGGGGAAAAGAAAAATAAAAGAGAAAGGATTTCCTATTTTTCTTAGAGTAACAAGGCACCACTACTACTACTACACTGCCTAAATTATTTTGTTCTCTCGTCTCACGCTGACTGGAGCAGGAATATTAATAGCATCAGCAGTGTAACCCACCACTGTGGAGTGTAAAGTCCATGCAAAAGCTATGGCTCATTTTGGAAGAACTTAAATATTTCTCAGAATACAGTTTGCAGGAGGATCCTGGGCACACAGGCGTTCTATAGGCTCTCTGCCAAGATTCCGTGTAGAGGCCAGCTTGGGTGGTTCAATCCAGTATGTGATTTACTTAATGAAAGACACTTCTCCAGAAGATTTTGGCAGATACAATCGGTTCGACTGCCAGGCAGTATTCATGTGATTACGAATGTTACTGTTCACATTAGATACTTAATAAATCTCTCCGAAAAGATCACAGCTACTGCGTGGCTCTGAAGAATTTAAAACTGTGATACAGATTACTGTGTTTGCTGTGCACTACACTACTGATAGAACCAGGAAAGAATACCTTCCCCGGACTGCCAAGCAGCCAGTGACAACTATTAATTTCTGTATAAAGCCATAACTGCTTGTTTGCAAATGTTTAGCTGTGCATCACTGCAATGGAGAAGCCTTTTCATGGGAGGGATACATTCAATCATAAACCTATTAAAGAATTTGACTCAGCTGACTTTCACAGATCTACAGAAATTCTCACGTGCTGAGGGGTTGGCCTGACAATCCAAGGACAATTTTTGGCTTGAAATATCAGAAAAGTGAGATGCTATCCTTACATAAAGCCCATGAGCAAGACTTTGGCACTGGTTTTTCTGTCAACATTTCAGCAGATGCAATATCACATACAGTAATAATAAAACACATCAAAGGAAAAATTATCTAACTGAACTGTACCTGTTTGGATAAAATTGTGGCACAGCTTGCTCTCTGCATCTTCCTGTTATTATTGAACAGCAATTTAAAAATGAATAAAAGTCCATTGGCCAAATCCCAGTGCTCGTTTCAGCGCATTGCATGAAAGCAATCACACAGGCCTCTCTTTTCGACTCTCAGGAGGAGGGTTTCTGTCTGCAAGAAAAACATGAAATCAAAGGAATGAATACATCACTTTAAAAGAGTATATTTCAGATTAGACCTAATCCCTTAGCACAGCTGCAGCCAAGGTGCTTTGCTGAGTGAAAAATCAGTTATTTGTGCTGATTTTCATCCAAAAAAAGTGGTTAAATAAGTATATTCAGCACTGGGATGCACAGAGAGTATTTTTATAGTTTAAATGTTTTCATTCTCACAGTTAGCTTCTAGAGGTAGGCTGTCAAAATTATTAAAGTGTCCTTTATAAATGCTGAGAAAAACTCCACTTTCAGCTGCGCTGCTTTTAATTCCTCTGCAATGATTGATGGCTTCCTGTTGATGATACCTCCAGTGCTGTATAATTTAATTGCACCAGATTGCATGTGCTGAGGAGCCAGTTGTGTTTTCAGTTACACTGCTGTTTCCTGAGAATAATTCTGCGTTCAGTCCAGCTGCCAGTCTAACCTTGTTGCCTGAAATCCATAATCTTACAGGGCAGTTCTAGACTTGAGTTTGTGGCTCCTGTTTTAACCTAAGGTAATTTACTGACTACTGCTTATTATCAACTCCATTTGGAGCCGGGGCCCCAGAACTCCATCAAAAGCTTAAAACCCCTTCTCTGTGTGCATCATTCAAAATTATTTGCTCTCTGGTTTTTAGCATCTTAATTGAAAAGCATGTTCAGGTTTTTTTCCTCTGTATCCAGAAAAGAAAGAGTACGTTCAAGATCCTCAAAGATAATTAAGTATCATCTGTTGAATTGTGATCAAATAAACCTTTGGTGGGTCCTGGTCTCACTTCTTGAGTGCCATTATGTCAAAAGCTGAGTCGCTTACAAGACTCAAAATAAAATTGTCAGGGCAAGAAACAGATTAGCAATTGTGACCACATAGAACCTTCTTCCTGAACATATTCTGTAGTTTTCACCCACTGGTCTGTGGATCCTTAAGCAGTTTGTAGGTCGACTTTGAAGATTTTCTTGAGGGGGGGAAAAAAAGTTACCAGGCTTAAATTTACCATTGGTTTCCCTTCTGTATTGGAATAAACCACTACAGTTTGAAAGCCACTTGAACAAGTTATTTCAAATCTCTGTGTAACAACATGGTCTTCAGCTTGCTAGTGTTCCTCTCACTTGATATCTCCTGACAAATTCGAAACAGCAAAGGGCTTGTTAATGAAGGGACACAATTCCCAAAGGAGCTGGGCACTTCTACCTGGGAGACCTGTTCCAGGTACTGGCTTGGTCAGCAGTACCTTCTTTCCTCAGCAGTTCCCACTCTCTGCTATTCATTTCTTGCTCTCAGACTGCAAGGAAAGTTTGCAGTTTGCAAGGAAAGGCTGTTCAGAACTGCTTTTCCCTGCCCTCCATCCTTTTCAACTCAGACTTTTGACATCCACCTTTACATTAAAGGACTTGTTCGCTTCCCCATCTGCTTTCACTTATCAGCTTAGTGCAGTGGCATGAGTTATTACACACTGCTCCTTGCTTGTACAATGATATCTCAGCTGAGTGAATGCTCTCATTGTTGGGAGCCCAGCAGAAGTCATAGAATCATCTTAACATCAAACAGTCTTACTGGATTTCACCATAATGCCAACAAGCAGCCATCATTGCCACAAACCCTGCCTAGGTGTCACTCATGACTATTTACAGGCTGGAGAAGCAGCTCTGTGAGCACTCATTTGTAAATTGAAAGACTGTGAAAGAGAAGCAGCAATTACAAAATGTAACTGAGGCCCTGTGGGCATTGAGTTAGGAACTCCAAAATAGGAACAGTCCTGTGTGGGTCTTGCCTTTGCAACTACAGATTTCAAGACTCAGAAGTTTTTGAGTGAAGTTATTTGTGTGTAGAACTTGAGAAATTACAGTTGGTCAGCAAAAGCCAAGCACCAGCGGTTGAGAAAGGTTATGGAGACTACCTTTCAGAGAACAGAAGGCTACAGTGTGCTGTTTGTAGGGCCCTGGCCACTGCAATTCACTTTAGTATCTCTGCATCATTCAATCATTTGTATTTAACTAAAGCATCTCTTCCAGAAAGGCCTCTGGAATTTCAATCCAAAGGCTGGAAAAGAGGGACAGTCATATAGCCTTTCTTTACTAGTAGTATTAAACTCTGACAGTAGTGAAAGTGTGGGTGATGTTAAAGATAACATGCATTTTTGTGAGGCACAGTTCCAATGCCCTTTGTACTGTAATACTGAGAGCTAGCTGAATCAGTGCCCTGGCATCTTAGGTCTGTCCAAGTCCTTACAGAAACAAAAACCTATCTTGCAGTGCTTTGGGATCAGCTTCTTCCTTTATATTCTGCCTCAGGTCTTACAAGACAGATAAGTTGATTCCAAATAGAATAGCCAACACAGATACTTTTGAATATCTCTGTAAGTGGGATTAAGGAACTGTGCTGCCTCTATTGCATACAAAAACATCCCACTGCAGCTTAGACAGACGTTTAGTACCACCTTTAACTTTCCATGTAACATGAAAAAATCAACACAGCTGTGACTGCACAAGGTCTTGCCATGGAATCACAGAATGGTTTGGGTTGGAAGGGACCCTAAAGATCATCTAGTTCTAACCCCTCTGCCACAGACAATGTCATGTATAGGTAACCAAACATTTCTGTTGACCCTATTAGAAATAGGTGAAATCCCACTATGCACCAGAACAGCCCAGCACATCTGCTGGGATGTAGAGCTCTCTACTCACAGTCCAACACTTAACAGTTTTTAGTTATTACTCAGTGCATAGGAAATGTTTGCAATGTAATAGGTCAAGCACTTAGAGCTCTGTCCTAACCATTTTGCTATTGATAGCACAACAAAGTTAAAGTCACTCCAGCCTTATTGTGTGGGGCCCTACATGATTGCCCAAGGTCACAAGAAGCCAAAGGCAAAGCAACGTAATTGCATTTCCGTGTTGTAGTCTGTTGTATTGTGCGCTGCAACAGTACTCCAAGACACACAGTTGGTTAATATCTCTTTGGGTGACTTTGCTGTGAATGACAATTTGAGTGGAGCACGACTTTCCAGGAATAAGCAGCTCTTTTCACATACCAACAGGGACAGCACTGGCCACCAGCACTGAATAGACAGAATCACAGAATAAACATGGTTGGAAAGGAGGTACTAGATCACTACGTCCAACCATACCCTCACCCACAAATACCTAAATATCTGATCAATGGAAAAACACAAACTAACCCACTCCATGCCTGCCACTAAAGAAACTGGGAGATTTAGCTGCACACTGGTTTCACTCTGCACCACTTTCTTTACTGTCACATTGCCAGGGTTAATCAAGCTGTTGGGGAAGGAGAGGTAGGACAAGACACGTATGAGGTGGACTTTATTAGAGGTGAAAGACCTTCTGTCCCTTGCAAACTTCCGACAGCATGGTATCCACTATGGCAATACCCACACATTCACGATCCCCAGCATTGGTAAAACCAGGGCATTTAACATACCCCCCTTTTTGTTCATTGCAACCTCTGCAGCACAAAATCCACATGTGAAGCTGCAAAGTGCCCTGTGTGCTAATTACAAGCAAATGTGCTTCTCCCTTTTTCACAGAGTATCAATCTGTGAGTAAGGAATATATACGCTTCCCTTTCCTCCCTGCCAGCCTTGCATGCCACTTTCTTGCTCTCCAGCTTGCTTTCTGCTCCTGTCCAGTCAACAGTCATTACACAGCCTGGAAGCAATGTTGTGAGATAACGAATAAATCATCTTTCTTGTTCTTTTCTCCCTTCATAGATTTCCTTCATTGCTGTATTTGATGGCAGCGACTGTCCGTTAGACTAGATTAGACTGTTCCTTTAGACTAGATGAGATGACTTGAACCTCTCCAGCCTGTGAGAAATAATCTGTACTCGGTACAATCCTATTTGCTGAAATGGAAGTGAGTCAGCAGAGATGTCGCGTTTGCTGTACACAGACAGATTTGGTCAGTTGAAGATAAAGGCTAAGTAAAAGCATTTCTATAGAAACACATACCCGTGTGTCTAGATTATATGCTGTCTTCTTTAAATCTTGCAGAGCCCTCTGCATGAACTCAAATGCATGGCAGTCAACACAGGGACGACCTGGAAACGGGCACAAAAGAAGACATCACTGTCACAACATGAAATTTGGAGTGTAGCAGTATGAAGCGTGAATACTCAGACACCTTGTAATGCCAGGAGAAAGGCCATTTGACTGGGCACCCACACCTGCCCCTGTACAGAGTAGGGGCAGGGCTGCCTGTGGATGGGGCTGTGTCTACCTTTCTGCAAATGCCTGAAGACCAGCAAAAACACAAGAGCATTTTGTTGTGTGCTTCTCTGAATATGGTCACGGCTTGATTCTGCCCAGTGCTGTGTGCTTTCAGCCCCCAGCCTCAGCCTTAAAACAAGCCTTCAACTCTCCTCAGATAATAATTGAAAATAGCAGTTTGCAGTGGTTCAGAAATCAGACAGGCAGGTCTGTTTTTACAGGAGCTCTTACAGAGCAGCTTGGCAACAGCCACTGCCAGATCTCTATTTGCTTTCTTTCACCTGCTGCTGTATTTTTTCTCTGCCAGGAATGCAAAGCATCCCACTGGCTCTGCAGCTGGTGCCAGTGTGTGTGTATAGAGGGGCAGGGCAGGGAAAGGCAGAGAAGAAGGGGAGATGACTTCACAACTAAAATGGGTCACTTCTGGATCAGAGCATTTCTGCTCTGCCAGGATTCACCTGCACTGATCTCAGGTTCTCTTGTTCAGTCACAGAGCTAATGAATTCTGAGTTTTCAGAAAAAAATTAAGATACTGGAGGGGGAATGGGAAGAGAGGACACTGACATTGATCACAACCCCCCCATGTTTTGGAGAGTGTTGAAATCCTTGTCCACAGGCAGCCTCTTGTGCTGGTCTAATAAAGCAAAGATGGTGTAAAGCTGCCACTGAGATCACTGGGGAACTGCCCACAGGCAAGGACCTGCTGTGCAGCACTGCAGCATCCCTCTGCCTGGCACCATGTTGCCAACATGGACTTCTGAGCCTGACCTGATGGGAACAGACAAACTGCTTCCTGAATGCCAGCAAGCCTCTTACAGGCTTTGACTTGTTCAGATGCTTCACTCCCACCCACCCTCCTCTGTATCACCTCTTTGGTGAAGTACTGGAACAGGCTGCCCAGGTGGAATCTCTATTAGTGGAGGTGTTCAAAAAGCGTGTACATCTGGCACCTGAAAACATGCTGGCCTTGGGTTGATGGTTGGTCTTGGTGATCTTGTAGGTCTCTTTCAACATTAATGATTCTATTCTATGTAGTTGAGATCTCAGGGAGATCCAAGGATCGAGTTAAGGATTTAATTCCAGGGAGATGGGGAGATGCAAAGTTCCCACTTCTTAAAGAACAGCATCACTCAAAAGGACTCTGATCAGATCTGAGAGAAGTAATAACAGGATGGTTTTGAGCACATTTTAATGACACTCAGCCCCCTCCTGTTTTCAGTATTTCAGTAATTTCATTGTTTTCACTTCAGATTATAGAGCAGAGCCCATATAAAGTATCTGCATCCTCAGTCTGCTGTCAGCAAATTCATAATTCACTTGATATGTGGCCTGTTCCCTCACCCTGTTGTGGTCTTCTCAAAAACCCCCAGCTTCACCTCCATTAAGTGCTCCATACTCTGAAGTGCTCATCATTAAAGTATTATTAAAATCAAATCTTGTTGGAGAAAAAACAAACTACAGATCATAAATTAACATCTCCTGCTCTAGCAGTGTGAAGAAAGCACTGTTAGTAGAGCTGTGAATTCCATAGTCAATTGTTGCCTGCCATGCAGGAAGTCATCCCAGGCCCTCATGAAGGCCATGGCTATATGGGATCATTCACTGGTATTTCTGCCTATGCCAAGTGGTTGTTTCATTTCTGCCCCCCCTGTGAAAACAGCTGCTCTGACATCAAAACAGTTTCTGCAAGAAAATGGTGGTGGCAGTGATGACATCTGCCTGTGCAGTTGTGTGTGTTCCAGATGAGCATACACAAAGATCCTAACACAGGAGCTCTTCAAAGCCACAGTGCAGGTGCAGCCAGTTTCACCACATAATGGTATATGCAATCTCTAATACAATTTCCTGGGCTGTCCTCCTTGGTGGAAGGTCCTTCTCCAGGCGTAGTTGTCTCTGGGTGTGGTTAGGACCCCCGGGAGTTAGCAGCCCTACAGGGCTGGCAGTGGGAAAGGTCCTGTGATTCCCCTAACTAACTTTATCCCAGGATGGACCACATGATTTTGACTTACAGCCACACAGAAAGGACTCGCTAAAGCAACACCACTGGCAGATAAGAGGACAGATGTACCTGGGAGGTGGTGGCAGGCAGCTGGGGAGTTGGCTGGCTATAAACTGTTGCAGCTATGCAGAGCACACACCTGTTCAGCATTTTGGGGCCAGAACCAGAACAGTGTTCATCTCTCCATTAAGCATCTTGCACTAACTCAGAGCAACCTGAATGCAGCTCCCCAAATAAAATAGGGCAAACATCTGGAAAACCTATAGCTACAGTTGGATTTTTCCCAGTGGAGCTGCCCTAGTCCTGACTCTAACCAGGTTTTCAAACTACTATGCTAGCCAGACTCATGCAGTAGTAAATACCAGATACTTAAGAAAGACAGAAGAATAAGCACTTAGCAAGGCTGGAGGATATCCTGAGTCTGTCTGGTATTTCTACATCTGATAAGCCCTCCATGAATTAGCGTTTCTCACCATAATTTGCCCAGTTGCTTCCTGAATCCATGTAAACTTTTGGCATCTGTAGCATCCTGAGGCAATGAGTTCCACAGCTTGGCTATTCAGTGAGTGAATAAAATAGTGTTCCTGTCTGCTCTGAAGTTAACATCTGCTACTTTCATTTCCTGCTTCTAGTTTTTGCAGTGGAAGAGACAAATATTATCAAATATTTACCACCTTCGCCCACTTAGGACTTTGCTGCTCTCCATCACTCCCTGCCTCAGTGTCTCCTTTCTAGACTGAAGGGCTGAGCTAGTAAACTGGTCTATCTAGTTGGATTTAATCTCTCTTCATGCCCACAGTATTTTCAGTAGCATGCTTGTGGACAATGACTATGGGTCTGCTTTCACAAAGGTTTTAAAGAAATCTAAATATGTGCTGCTGCCAGTAGGAGCAACCCTCACCCTGCTTTTGGTCCTTGACTCAGTGTTCCCACATCTTCCCTCACTCACAACAGGAGTGACCATGCAGTTTCTTGGTGAGCTGGATTGCTGAATTTTTTTCTCCAGATCGGATTCTGAATTCTCAAGTTCTGAGAACAAGAAATAGGGCAAGTGATAGGAGGCCAGGCTGTGGTGAGGAGAAAGACATAAGCAGCATAGGCTTACATCAATTTCAAGTAAACGTGAAACCAAACCTTAAGTCACATCATAGCAAAGTACAGCTGAGTGCTGTTAATTCTTTGATGACAACTGGGAACAGACTATCATTCATAGGGAGACTTAGCAGGTTTGTGGATTAACACAATGAGAATTATCAGGAGTCAGACATAATCCTTTAAATGGGTCCTGTCAGCATTAAGACTGTGTCTCTGTGTGTTTATGGAGAAGAGGGGGAGGAAAGCTTAAAATACGCCTCTCAGCTGTTCATGGTGAAAAAATGTGAAATTGAAAGCACCGTGGAAGTCAAATTTACATTTCCTCACTTGCACATAGCATTCACTCTTTGTATTTCATACACCTTAGCTAATGAAAACAGTCTGACCAGCTTCTGTTCTTCAGATTCCACATTTCAGCTTTGGAGATCTGGGCCATAAATGCAATGGGAAGTCAAGGAAATTATTTTCTTAGTGGATTGCATTGAACTTTAAAGAGAATAATCCGCAAACACTAGAAACACACTTCAGACTCAAACAGCCCTTTGCCTATGCTAAGTGCTGTGTATATAGTATAAGAACATGATTAATCACTGCTAATTAGCATTGTTCATTAAAAGCTGGGTCTGGCTCTCTGGGTGGCAGAGAGTATGCCAAGTGGAGAGCACGAGATAGTACCCCACGACAAATAGTAGTGCCTCACAGGGGGCAGAATCTCTCTGTGATGCTAAGAAGAACAATGACTCACTCTCATGTTTCTCTCCTTTGACTGCTGCACCTCCCACACTTGCATGAGAGCACTGTTGCCCCTCTCCTGTTCATGGTGCTGCAGGAGGGACACATTTCTCCCATCAAGTATGAGAGAGAGACTGTAGTGCTGTGTGGTCCTTGAGGGATCATTCCTGCTAAAGGTGTGTTCTCAGTCCTGTGTGACACACCTGAGAACAGTGGAAAGCATCAAGCCACTTTCTGGTCTGCTCTGCAGAGCACACTTAGTATGGTCTGTGTACATCATAAATCCTCTGTCAAGAATGTGTACTAGAGCCAGGAATGTCTGTACTAGATCACATTGAAGGTCTGCCTGGCAGTGTTCTCCCTCCTGTGAGCTGTCTCTCTCATACATTACATGTTGCTAGGAGCATTCCCAAACTTTGAGAACAGCTGCCATGGGACAGTTCATGCCTAGACTAGTAAATTCTGTCTTCCAGATAGGCAAATAGTCCCCTGAAATGGATTAAAGTGTGCCAGGGAGCATCCTAGCAGGTTAATAGTACAGTCACACCCCCATGCCAGGGAATGTCCATGGGCACTGGTTACAGATGAGGCCATCTTGGCTAACAGTGGATGCCTATGAAAGGGTATAAGAACAGGTCAAGTAAAGAGCAATGCATCCCCAAAGACCCTCTCAGGCCTCAGGAGTATCCTGAAACATCCCCTGAGCCAGAAGAACTGCTGTTATTTCTAACACCACCTCCTAAGAATTATTTTTTTCTTTGAATTTAACCATCTTCTGGAATTCTGTGCAAATTTTAGCATCTGCAGTGGACGCAAAGGGAAGTACCTAGAGCACTCAGCAGCTGCGCACCACTCTCAACAAGCGTCCGATTAGGAACACCTTGTTACTAATCAGGAGTTCCATTGTTGCTTTAAAACTTTGTCCTTGCAATGACACAAATGAATTTATAATTTATGGACAGCTGAGTCTTCTTCCTGGCCTGGTCTCACACACAAATACCATTCCACATTCGTAGCAACATTCCCAACCTCCATTACCCAGGACAGAGCACCAAGTCTCTGCAAAAACACTGGTTACAGAAACACGCTGACCTTTTTATTCCTTACTCTCATGTGTAGAAATAAGAGAAGACAGAGAATCTTCCTCAAGGGCTCTTAAGGGAACTTAGGAGCCTGGCCAGAGGGTATCAAAAAGATAGCTCTTTTGAGGCTGTGGCCAGAGACCTTGGCGAAAGGTTTTGTTCTGCACACAAATGAGTTTCCACCACACAGCAGAAGAGGTTACACTTTTTCCCAAACATGTTTTGACTTGCCTCTGCTAATATGGATGCATGAAGGGCATACCCCATTTCTTTTTCAAGCGTGATTTTCAACAGACAAAAAGAAATAACTTGTTGCAGAACTTATTTAAAATAATTAATGCTTTGAAATAGCAATGAGGTCTGGTTTAGAACAGACCAAATCTTAGCACTAATAAAAAAGAATATGGAAAAAGATAGCAATTCAACATGTAAGTCTAATAGCGATAAATACACAAAAGTGGTTTTGAAAACAGTAATGGAATTACAGGAGAATAAAATGCAGTGACTAAATCAGGTCTTACATGAAATATTTTGGTAATCATGTAAAAACATAGCCGTGATTCAAAGTAATCATGACTAAGACCTGGAGATAAGTTTCTGTTTAATTACCTTCCTTTTTCTGTCCTGGCAGAGGATATGTTAAGTTTCTAATGAGTGGCTACTTAGAACTTGCTGTTGCCAAAACACCCTGAGAACACTGACCCCATCCCATAACTTGTTTGCACTATTGCCTAATTTTGGAACTGAGAAAGATTAACGAGAGGCTTGCTCAAAAGGTCAGAGGAAGCTGATACAGAGCTGTAATACAAATTCAGGAGCTCCTGGCTCCATGGTGTGTATGAAGCAGCCTGTCACATTTTTAGGTTTTCAGAATAGCAGCAGGAGTTCAGAAACCTATAGATCCTTTACAAATACACTGCTTGAGTAAACTGCCCCCATGTCAATCTGTACCTGTGACCTGCTATTCCAACCGAATATTAAAATAAGCAAAATGCAGAGTAGACAGACGTTTCCTTCTAGTATTATCCCGACTAGCAAGGTTATTCTTATATGTATGGTGGCAAATCTGGAAAGGAAACTCTCGAGAAGCAGATCTAAAAGACCAAGGAGCTTTAAAACAAGCACTAATTGAAGTTACAAGATGCAGTGAGTACCTTTTTCCGAATAACTCCTAAGCCTTTACTTCTTGACCTTTTTATCAGCATTGTTCACCTGTTCTTTGCTGATATGTCACAAAGTCATCTTTATTCTCTCACCGATCAGGAATGCAACACTCCCCCGCAGATTAAGGTCTGCGTGGCTGCTGTCTGTTTAGAGGAGGAAAGAAAGCCGGCCGCGGTGCGGTGCGAGGGCAGGTACGTACTTTCTGCAGGAATGGCACTCCCGGAGTCCTGGCTGGCCCCCACCAGCCCCATGCTTAGCAGGCCAACCACGGAGATTAATGGGATTGCCACACATATCATTCTCCAGACAGACGGCCATGCCATTGCTCGCATCAATAATTCAAAGTAACTTCTGTGCCTGAAACAAAGAGAAACACTGAAAATCAGCAGTTTGCTCCCACAAAGAAGTGGATGAGATGGGAGAAGCACAGACCCGCCTGCACACACTACCCCCCCTCCCTCCCCCCATCACTGCATGATGCGTGACATGCCACCAGCTTCAATGCACCCCAAAGGCCAGTTTGCCAAGTACCTTATCCTTCTTCTCGACTATGTCAGACCCTTGGAGCAGCTTTAAGTGAGCAGGCGAGGCTCCAGCAGCCACTCTGAGCATGCGTCCCCTCAGCAACCCCCATTCCCTGATTAGGGTCATTGCTATGGAGATTTGCTATAGCAACACTGAAAAAATTGAGCTGCCAAGTGGAGAAGATTTAAAGGCACCACAGTGTGGTGGACGGTCACTGCTTTAGTACTCCACCTCTGCTCCTCGATGGCCATGTCATCTCCTTGGTGAACACTGGCTTATGCTACCCACATAAAGAGGGTGTTGGGGTTTCTTGCTTTTATTCCCAAAGGGATTGTGCTGAAATGAGATGAAACCTCGGAAGTTTGCTTGGAAAAATAAAGGGCCTGTTGAAGATGCCCTGCACTCCAAGGAAGACTTTATTATGGGCTTTGTTTACATAGAAAAGAAAGCCTTGAGGACAACAGTAACATTAGCACATGAACCATCCAGGAATGGGAATCCTGCACTTCAGCCCAGCCAATACTTACGTACCGCAAAAGTTTAAGGGTGCTGGCTTCAAGATCAAGTCTTGGTCTGAGATTTTACCAGTAAGCTGTGTCATAGAATCATTAGGGATTGGAAGGGACCTCAAAAGATCATCTAGTCCTGAGCTTAGAACAAGCATGAGCGTTCTTGGACAGAGGATCTCTTTAAGTACCTGGTTGAAATCAGAAAGTGAAAGTGGTACCTTTTGGAAAAGAGAGACATTTCCAATACCTGTTTGGCCCAGACTGTGGTTGAAGACTCATTTTGAAAAGTACCTATTCAGTTCATGGCTTTGTCCTGCTCTCACAGGAGGACACTGTATCTTCTCTTATCAAGGAGCAGGCTCCAGCCCCACTGATCTGTAAAGAAAAAACTAGCCTGCCAGACTGTGGAGGTATCAGATATCCCAGGCTGCACGCCATCTATTTACTCTGTCTTTATCTCTGTGGTTTCCTCAGATTTATCTCTTATTCAAATTTACCTCTTACATCCCTTATTTCAATGCTTATGCTTTTTGAACCAGGTCAGTTTAAAAGTCATCTCAAAGGACTGCAGGCCCGTGGCCACTTTCTGGCAAAATGGAATGGCCTTGTGTATGCAAAAGAGGACTTTTCAGGGGGGTAGCTCAGAGTTGTGGAAGCAATTCATGCATGAATGACACACTGAGCAAACTGAAGCTCAGCCTTGTTAAGTGGAAGGTTCTAATGTAGATCTCAGTCAATGGGGTCCTCATAAGGTGAGCAGTGACACACATATGCACCAAAATCGTTCTACTTAGGAGAAGCTGAGACTCCTAATTGAAGGTCTGAAGTCAGATGCTTAAAGTGAAGCTGCATGAGATGTCCCAGCTTAACTTGTTTCTCTCTTCACAGGCCTCAGGCATCTGTTAATGGAACAGTTCTGCAAGTCCCAGTGTATAATGGAACAACATAGTATGGTTTGACTAGACACTCATCTAGGGATGGTCACATAGTCTAACCCTGATCCACAGTTTTAAATAACACCAAATGGAAATTCTGGCACAAACTCTCAGCCTTACACTTCCATTCACCCTGGCATATGTGTTTCTTGTGCTTACTCTCATTACAGTCCCTCAGCCGTATCATACCTTTTACACAAGGGCTTCAGGAAGAGGGCAGAAAGGAACTGCCTATAGGTGCAATAACCTGGGAGAAGGTGGAAGGCACTGTTTGTTCCAATATGTGTTCAAGGTGTCAGTATAATCCTTTCAAAAATTGTGTAAAATCTTTTTCATAATTGCTTGCTCTTTTAGTAGGTAGGTAGGTAGAGCAAGCAGGACAACCCACAATGTAAGGAAAGGAATTTGAAATCTCAGAATAAAGTGGCAGCTGCAGAAGTAAGCAGAAGTATTACCCATCTTAAACAACTCCAGAAATTATACAAGGGGGTCAGAGAAGACAACTTGGAAAAATCTAGTACACAGAGAAGCTGAACATCCTGAAATATGTTATTCCCTGCAAGCCAAGTCTCCAAGGACACCTATAAGTGCTTTGGTGATATCTTTGTTATTAAGGTCTATATATCATAGCAAAGTTTTCATAGTTGTATATACATCCAATAAAGCTTCTCTCTGAGAGGAGGGACTGTCTTGATTTCTGACTGCTCAACCACCCACTATCCAGACTTAACACTGTGATAGCACCACAGAAGGAGTCCTTGCTGAATTGGACTACTGCCATCCAGACGGTACAACACTATTGAACCTGCTCCCACATGTGCCAGTGGGGGGATCTGCAGTAAGGCACCCTCCATCTTCCTAATGGGATGGAAGGTGCTACTTCTATGTTACAGCACACTACTAAGCTTAAAATAATGCATTTGTTAACCACTTGGTGCCAGCCTAAAACCATCAGACATTGCACCTGCAGAATAGGGCCAGTTTTTGTGTCAAATGCCATGGTCTTTAGGAATTGTGAAAAAAGTTCTGTACTCCTGCTAACAGAACCATGTAGTCCAAAATGCAGTGCTTAATTCATGGGGAACAGGAGGCAGTCTGCATAGAAAGGTTTCAGAAAACTGTGTTGCTGTATAACCTCCACTAAAGCTGAAAAAGAGAGAAGCATGAAAGTGCTTGTATGACTTGCTTTGCTATTACATTCAGTATTGACAACCACTGTGACCAAGGGATATCGACACTACACTAACTTTGAATGATGAGAAAACTACAGGAGATTAACAGGAGTCCATTTGCCCTCTGAAGTTTATCATATGCGAATGCCAAGAGCGCTCTTGGAAACAACTATACTACTTTTTCTACAGCTAGTCTATACCTAATTATCATTTGCTTTAAAAAAAAGTTTCCTCCAAGATAATCCAGAACTTCCAGACATCTATGGGAAGATGATGAGTGAGGATAGACATCTCAGAAAATCTCTTACCGATGCCTACGTGTTCGAGGTATTGAAAGTTTTAGCATTGCAGTGGAGGAGGAAAATGTATATATCCAACTAAAATCATTAGCATTAAGTCCTTGAGTTAGATACTTGTGCAAAAGGAAGGTGCAGGCAAAGATTCCAATTTTAGAACTCCGTTACTATAGTTATGTGTACATGTGGCAAATAGTGTGGTTGATCCAGTCTAATATGCAGTGTTCGGTTGTTGGCTAATGTCCCTGTAAGCCCTTCTGTTGAACTCAAAGACAGAAAAATCTGTGCCTGGTTATTATTACACGAATAATAGAGTGGCAAGAGAATACACACACAACCCCAGAAAGGCCAAGAAACAAAATTAGATGCAAATAGTGAGAAACAACCATAGCCATAAAGCATTAATTGAATACATGGGGAGTAATGAAGACATAAACCAGGTGAAGTGTTTGTTCTTTCTTCAGCAGGAGGCTAAAGATACTCAAGTGGATGCCTGGAAAGTGAAATAGGGCTTCGCATCTATTAATCTACCAACCACAATGAGGTGAGCTAGTGATCAGGAGGCTAACACAACCAGGATCAATGAACATATTTTAGGTAAGAATGTTTAGCTGAAAATTGCTTTGGTTACATATGCTTGTAGGTTTGTGCCAGGTCACTTTTCTGCTTTCAATTTGCCTAGAACTCTGTTTTTACTTAGGTTTATCACTAGTCCTACCTCAGGGCGTTTAAAGAAGAAACTGAAGCAACCACCACCACCAATTACTGCTGAGAGCTCAGGGAACATGTGAGTTATACCAGCCATGAGAAAGGATAAATGCAGTGACTATCTGTAAAAGGGGGAAGAAAAACTGGAAAATGACACACAACCCAGTTTACCCTTGATTTCTGAGAATGTTCTAGAAGCAACAATCCCACCAACAGTCTGTAAGCATGCCGAAAACAAGAACTGGAGTTGCAAACAGGAGGTATTTGTCAAGAATCAAGTTAAATCAGTTTTGGTTCCTTCTGCAACAGGTTTTGCAAGTAGGGAAAGTAAAATTTAATCAACTTCAGGAAGATTTCTGATGCATTGACACAAGCACACTAAGGAAACTGCTGTGAGGTCTGCAAAACTGGCTGTGCCTCTGCTGAGAGTTAGCAATGGATCACTGCCATCATGGAAAGACATATCACATCAGCTCTGCAGAGACTTACCTTCTTCAAGGGTTGTTCAGCATTTCCTTAGTCAGCTGGATAATGAATAAGCAAAATGGTTATTTATGATGTAACATCAGCTTGGAAATTATAAGTGATGCCAGGGGACATGACTAGAATTCTACATCCTACAGACAAGTTGCAAAAAAAGGGTCTAAAAATAGAAAAAAAAATCTATAAGGATGAGAACAAGGTGCTACACTACATCAGGAATAATTACTGGCTCATATTTAGCATGGGGAAGAGCAGGTTAAGTGGCACTGCTATGGTGGAGCTAGGGAGTCACAAGCTGCTATCAGCCTACAATATCCTGTCAGTGCCAAAATGCCTGCAATTATATTGTGATATACAGAAATATGCAAGAGTCTGAGAGTTCCTTCAGCAGAAGGTCTGAGCTATAGTACTCTATCTGGTTTGGTCACTGTAATACTAAGAACTAGCAGAGGCACCAGCAGCAGCAAAAATTACCAGAGGCTTAAATTGCATCAAGGAGGCACCACCAACCCCCCCTGGAAAACTCCTTAATAATAGGGACAGCACTGAGATGGACTCGGTGAGAGGTGGAAGATATTTATGCCTGTAGGTATAAATCAGACATCATTTAGGAATATCTTTAGCATAAAAACAAGGGATGGAGTGGGTGAATTCTTACAGACATCTTTCCCTTCCTGTTTTTCATGATTCTATGTTTATGAGAATAATTTTGCTTCCCATGCCGTCACTTCGCAGCTCTCTTGCAATTCCAGCATAAACACAGACACCTGTGGGAGAAAGGCATTGCCCTTGTGCAGCATCTGGAATTCAGCCTGTTTCTTCTTCCTCAGCTATCAGAGAATGCTTTTTCATTCTAAGCAAATGTGATGGCTAGAGAACATTCCCATTTTTGGATGGTTAACTGATAAAAGACTTCAGACATTAGCCTACAAGCCAGCTGCTTCTTAATCCTCCTTTAATTATTTCACAGTTTTGCAGCTGAACTGAGAGGTGAGACACTAGTGACCTATAGATGTTTCAGCCCATAAACAGGATCCATCGTCTTGTCTTTTATTCTGGCAGCCATCTCAGGCCCTGAGAAGGCCTGAAAATTAAAGCACTTTATACATATTTGGCCCTCATGCCATGAGATAACAATTCACCTTTGCTTGATGGCTCAATGTCTTCTTTAACACAAATCAGAGGTTTGATGTGGAAAAAAGTGCCTCCCACAAAATGACAAATTTGTTCTTGGTATCATTGCTCGACTAGTTCCCCATCTTAAAGCTTCCTGGAAAACCCTACAGGAATCAAATGGGAGGTGAACCTTTGTCAGACCACAAGGCCCTGCAAGTGTCCCAAATAGTGACCTGGGAGTATGGGATATAAATAGGGAGTATGACAGAAACTTATCAGCATGATCCTTTAATGCAGAAATGAGTCAGCTCCAAGAAGACTCTTTCATTGCAACATAAGATATGGGAAAGCACTCTGTTTTCATCAGTTCTCCAAAAATCAACAGAAGCTAAGTGTGACCAGCCTCTTTAAACACCCTCCAAAACCTAGAATGCTTTTTGCTACTCAAGAGTGGTGGCTGCAAGATTTTGTGAAATGAAGGTCAGTTCAGTCTTTTTGTTCAAAGAAAAAGTAAGAACCATTGGCAAGATACCCGTTTTCCTAGTTGTGTTAGAGGTTTTTACTGGACTGATGGGCTCTTTATTTGACTCCAGCAAGTGATCCTGTACTGGGCATGGTGTAAATTCACAGCTTAGGCAAGGGTTGCATACTATTTGTGTTCCTCAGTATGAAAGCCACTGCCAATGAAGCTGAGCTATTTGCTTTGCTACTGCCACTCTTGCTCCCATCTAGGAAGATATAACTTATTAACTTGCAAGAACATTGTGTGCAAAACACCCTTCCGATTCCACGTGTTCTGAAAGCTATTGATGTTCAGGAAGAACCTGCTGGCTTTTTGGTCATGTTATTCTATGGATAACCAGACCAAAGGCACAGGGAGCTCTCTGCACAGGCTGTATGTACATAGAGGAAGGGGAGGTGGTGAGGTCTCATTTTAATTCAGAAAAGTTACTGACTTCTAGACTCAACCTCCCATGCGTGAAACACAGTTTGATTTTATGTTGCTTATAAAACAAACCATACCTCAAATGTGCAATACTCCAGCAGTCAAAAGGCATTTAAACATTGTTCAGTTCCCACTTCAATGCAAGACTGAGCTGTACATTAGCTATATTCAGTGCAGTTGTCTGAAACCAGATACTTTTCACAAGCTGGATGCTTCCTGACAGTATATGTATACTCCAGAGCTGCTTAGGCAAGAAGCTGGGGAAGAGAAATAACCCACAATGCTCAAAGCTTTGCAAGCTGACTCTTAGCACTAAAGATATCTTCCAATGAGCGCCTTGACTATAAAAATTCACAAATGCTGGTAACTTTGATTTTGCTCCAGAAGTTTCAGAGTGAAACCACAGTCATCTTTTCAGATCATGGTTGAGAGATGAATGGATGTAACCTCACAAAACCTGGTATCACCAGGAACTTTAGAGTCTGTTAGGATTTCTGCAAAGGAAAATGCTTTCACCAGGCCTAAATGAACATTGTCTCACTCAACATTTAGTCCAGTTTCAACATTAAAATACACTTTATGTTAGCAGATCTTTACATTAATTTGGTCTAGACACAATTCCATTATATAGAAAAGCACCTAAACTTCCTATTTGTTAGCACAGCACTTTAGACAAATATCCTTATGCACGTCAAAATGCCATGCAATAAATGTACTTTGCACTTGATGCTACACAAGAGCTGTGCTTTGCGTCAGCTTTCTCTAACAATTAACATAGGACCTGACTGATATAATGGAATGACTGACGCTTCACAGTGAAAAAAACATACCAGTGGTGCAATTCTTTCATTTCTCTGTCAGTGACACCTGCTGGGTTTTGCAAAGCCAAATATTTTATGGAGTTTAGGAATAAAATAAAGAAATAGAGTAAAAATAAATTTATCTTTAAAAAAAATAGTATCAATACTTGAAAAAAATGAAACAATTGCATGTAGCTCAGGGCTGAGGCTGTTGCTCCCTTTGTCTGAGCACAAACATTTAGTGAAGCTATTAATGCACACACAGAGAATAATCAGACCACCTCCAATCTAAAACAAGAACTTGAACACTGTCCTCCTTTAAAACCTGCATCCTGCTTAACTTATGGAACAGTCTGACTTGCATGACCAGTCAGCAGTCTTTCCACTTGATGCAGAATCTCAAAGAGTGAAGCTAAATAAAAATGAGACAGTTACCAGTCCTGTTCCACTTTCAGACTCTATTATAGACAGTGAACAAGCTATAGATTTGCCACTTAAATGACCAGTAAAGTTCAGTATTCCTTTTATCTAAACAGCAAAGGTATTCAAGGCTAATCAAGACAAGCTGGTATGTTAATAATAGGTGTCCTGCTTGCATTAGAGCAGAATTTATTCTGTTCAGTGATTTTACTTCTCAGCTCAGTCTCTTCTCTGTAACTGTATTCTGAAGTTAACTGTGCGACTGTGCAGATAGCGTCTGCTTCTAAAAGTGGTAGCACGTGATGTTTACAATTACTTCCAAGGATCAGGATGGAGAAAGACTTTTACTTATACTTGCTTCTATGGTGACCAAGGTAAATGCACCACATTTGGGGTGCAGTAAGTCAGAGGCCACACCTGTAGGGAGATGCAGATGGGACATGTGAGCCTACACTGACTAACCAGGTGTTCCATTCCATAGATGTCATATTTAGTACAAACCAAAAGGGTCAAGCCCTCTTCTGCAATCGACAGTGTCTGAGGATGTCTCTGTCTTTGCATTTCACAGAGACGCTTGGATTTTGAGAAGAAAAAATGCACTTCTGGTAGGAGGCACAGTGGCAGTTTTAAGTATGATGGGAAGAGAAAGCCTGTTGGTAGTAACACTTTTCATTTTTCCATGTTATAGAAGTCAGACTTTCAGAGGGGAGAGAAAATATTGGATGTGTTGATGAAGAGGGATAAGAGGCAAGATAGTGCCTGAGCTACATCAGACCATAAGTCTGGAAGAGATTTCCCAGGTCAGCAGCATGAACACAGCAACCTGGAATCACTTTGAGACATTTTTCACATGCACAAGCATTTGCTACTCATGCAAATTACAAAGGGTAACTAGGACATGGATTGAGCAAAAAGCCAAGACAAAAGTAGACGAAAGACCATAGGGCACCATGGGGCATAACACATTCTAATATCTGAGTAATCATATGCAATAATTATATTTGCAGTGCCATTTCCTTTCAAAATAAGCCTTTATTCCCCCCCCTTGAGCAGTCTGCAATGTACTAGGCTGCAGAAACAGCGTCACTGATATACTGAATGGTGCCTTGTATTTGGGCAATGGGGAGACCCAGTACTTCCAAGACTTTAAGTGTTTGTTTCTAAGGGATGAAAAATAGCAACTCTCTGGAACACGGGGAGGTTTGTTTTATGGCTTTCTACACATAACACCTTCACCAGATCACACAAAAGATCCTTCTGAGGCCATTATCTCATTCCTGACATGGACCAAATATGAAATACATAAGGAAAAGTATAAAACCAGCTCAAGTACATGACTTGCTACAACTCTTTTAACTGGCAAGAACTTGTAGTTCAGAGACCTTTGTGATTTTATATTTAACAGTTTGCAACATGATTTTCAGGCATGAATCCAAAAAACTGCTTTTCAAACCTGTGAAAATTTTTAGCATCAGCAACATCCTACAATAAAGACTTATACACAGTAGGTCAAAAAAATCATTCTCCTATTTGCTCTTACCTTGCCTCCAGCTGTTTTTTTTCAGTGCACCCCACTTCTCATTTGGGAGGGAAGTGCAAACTCTCTGGTCACTGATAATTTTATAAACTTCTGTCATCTCCTTCCATCATCTCTTGTGTAGAATGAAGATTCCTAGTCTGTACATTACTTTGGGTTATCCTAGGTGCTTCTGTCAGCAGTTGGTCAGATTTTGCTGTACTCGTTTGCTCTATAAAGGTGGTCTTGGCTCTTGTCACTTTGTCTTATCAAACGTGAGTTTACATATTCAAACCCTTCAAAAGTTTGTTTTGTTCAGAAAAGATACTGTGTTTGATGGGTGCAATTCTCAGACCTCCTGACAATTGTTTTTTTAAGAATTGATGGCGTATTAGCTGCCTCCTGCTACGTTAGCAGTTTTGAACAAGAGGTAATACAGAACAGTCATTCAACCAAAGGAAAAGGTGGGCTTTAAAGGAGCACACTGCAATTTCCACTAGGAAATTCCTGATTCTCATGGAAATTCTGCAGATTATCAGTTTCTGATTAAGAGAAGAAGTTACTGCCCTTTCCCCTCCTAGCTGCTTTCTTTTTGGGAAACAGCTTTCAGGTACACAGGTATTTTTTTGTAACTGAAAACAAATAATAGGCAACTGCAAGGAAGGAAAGAACAAAATGTTCAGGCAGCCCTTCATAGAGTGGACCAAGGATGTGTAACCTAGCCATTGTGTTTCATTTGAAGTAAAATGCAAGAACTTTCTTGGCAGTGCATGGAGCTCTCATTCAATGTGATGCTGAGCAGCTGCTGGTATTCATTTGGTACAGCTGTAGCTGGCAGGGCTGCCTCACCCTTCCTCTTCTTTTTCTAATCTATCCATTTGACCTGCTAATATAAAGCTACCCAGAGATACAGTGTATTAAGAATAGTGTCCAGGAAAGGAAGGAAAGAAACTGAAGAGTACTGTATGTTATACCAGAAACCTGGTAAGATATAAACTGTTTTGGTCCCAGTTCAGCACACATATAGTCCCTTGTGACACATAGCTCATTACAGCTGACAGAATGTCAACATGCCTGAATGTGGTCACAGTGCAGACAACAAACAGAAAGGACTTCCATCATCTTTAATACACAGACAAAGCCTACAGAGAACACAATTCCCTGTCTCAATATAACTGAGTAAGTTGCCACAGAGATATGTTCATATTAGTGACAAAAAAACCACCCCAGCTGCCAGTGTCTCTAGTGTACTGCTGGCCAGATTTATCTTGTGGGTTACACTTGGCCAATTCTGATTTAAAAATCAAACCAGGTAAACTTTCCTCCTCTAAAAGTGTTACCAAGTAACAGATTTACAATTCAGAGCCCTGACTGGCAACTCAGTGAATGTGAAAATAGAGCACTCTTAAAAAAGACAAGACAAATACATAAGACATAGCCCCCCAGGTTCCTCAGTACATTGGGGCATACATGCTTGCAACATGAACTCCATAGAGCTGTATTTCATACAGCTGCATTTTAAAAAGTGCTGAACGGATGATACTCCTTAACTGGCCTCCAGGATTCAGTTCAGCAGATTTGCAGCTACGCAGTCACACAGATTTCTCTTCTCCACTTGAAGAAGCAGAGTTTCAGTCTGTAAGAAGCGGGGACAAATGCAACATCAAAAATAAGTCAGCGATGTAGAAGTAATTGCTTCCCAAAGAAAAGTCCATTTTACTTCTGTTTCAAAATTTGGAATTGTTTGTATGAGGTGAAGCTTGAGGTAAAAAAATCAGAATTATTGCTTATTGCTATGCAAAATAATTTAGCATTTGCATGACTGACACACCAACATGGCAACTCTTCCTGTGCCCTGGAGAAACTGAGTCCAGAACACTTGTGTGTTTTCACATTATTATACTCGGCATGCGTCTGGGTGCTGCTATCTTCATGTAAAGTTATTTGTCTTTTTTGAAATCTTACTTCAACCACACAAACTCTCAAGTTCATGAGAGGCTTAAAAAAGTAAACGCAAAGCCTGACAGAAATTTTCTTTTTTATGTAGACTTTAAAAATTAAATGTAGAGTACTACAGTCTGGATTCACTGTTGAAATTTGTACGGAGAAAGTAAGGCATCAGAAAATACATCGAGTTGGAAGGGACCCATAAGGATCATTAAGTCCAACTCCCTGATTCTCACAGGATTAATTAAAATTAAGCCATATGACTAAGCATCATCCAGATGCTCCTTGAACTCTGACAGGCTTGGTGCCATGATCAGTTACCCAGGGAGCCTATTCCAGTGACCATCTACAACTGCTGAGCTGGCATACAGCTGCCACAGTCCGAACTTGTAATAAGATTGCTCGCTTCTTTAAGGAAATGAGTTCAAAACTGGTGAATGTTGAGGTCCCCCAGCTGAACTGAGGTTCCTCAGTATCAGGAGATCATTGCTGTCCATAATGATTTTCTCGAGCAACAAGGGTGGATTGGGAACTTCTTAGAGATGGAACTTAATATGATCTAAAAGGTCTGTATCCTCGCCCAGTGGGCAAAGGCTGAGGACCACGGAAAGGCCAGCAGGGCTGTCTAATGTGTGAATTCTTCCTCTCTAGCATTCACACACTTTGATTGTCCTGGCTTTTGGGAGTGCTTGTGGCTTCAGAAGTGCCAGATGGATCACAGAACTCTTTGACATCAACATTGTATCTTCATCTCAGGTCGTCTATCCTGAGGGAGCTGGGACTATTTAATCTGAAGAAAAGAAGGCTGAGGGGAGACTTTATAGCTGTTTACAACTACTTGAAAAGAGGTTGTAGAGAGGTGGTAGTTGTTTTTTTCTTACAAGTAACAACTGGTAGGACAAGAAGAACTAGCCTCAAGTTGTTCCAGGGGCAGTTTAGGTTAGACATTAGGAAAACCTATTTCACTGAAAGGGTCATCAGGCCTTGGAACAGGCTGCCCAGGGACAGGGCTGAATTGCCATTCCTGGATGTGTTTAAAGTCATGGGGATCTGGAGCTTAGGGACATGGTTTAGTGGTGGGCTCTGTACAGTTAAGTTAATGTTTGGACTTGATGATCTTGAAGTTTTTTCCAACCTAAATGATTCTGAAGCTGTATTTGAGAATCAGTCTGATCCAAAAGAGAACTTCCCCCTTGTTGTCAAGGGATACACTAGTTGTGGGTTGCCCACTTACCAAATTAATTCCTTCTGATGTACCCAGCTACACAGAAAAAAGGGCATTATGATGACTAGCAAATCTAAATGCCTGTGAAACCAATCCATCTGTAATCTGTCTTGTGTTTTTTGTATTAGAATGGAATTGCCATGTGTCTAAAGGCAGTGTTTTAAAGCCTTGTTATCCATTGACCACATCAACTGGGGTGAAGCCTCTTCCTTACAACCCCAGAAAAAGCTGTCTATTGGTGAGGTTTTCTCAGCAGATAATTAATCACTAGACACAGCCCTGTGGTTCTACATTAAATTTGGTATCACTTTTGATTATTTCAGCTCTCCTACAAAATTGAAAGGGTCTGATCAAAGTTTGCTAATCACCTAAAAGATACTTTATCACCACCTTCTAACCATCTCATTCACATAATTTTCATTGGTTTGACTAAGGAAGGTTGACAGCTTGCCAAGAGCTTTGGAGCTGAGCCCCAGAGCTGCTTTTATATCTTTAATAACATTTTCAAGCCTTTGTTTTTACTTTCTTGGGCACATCCAATTTAATGTGCTTTGAACTTTTCAAATAACCACTGACAGTTTAGAAAAGAATAAAGGACAAAATGGCCAGGTTGGATGTGCCTTTGAGCAACCTGATCTAGTGGAAGGAGTCCATGGCATGCAGGTTGGAACTCAGTGACCTTTAAGGTTCTTTCCAACCAAACCATCCTGCTATTCTATGGAACAGGGCAGGATGCAAAATCTCATCCTATAAAAAAAGATTAGAAATTCCAGCAGTTCCTGAGGTCTTTAAAGTTGTGATGCAACGTCCACTGACTGACTCTGAAAAATGGGTGGGGATTTTGAAAAGAAGTGTCTATGGTACCTGCATGGGTCACGGCCAGCTTCTCAGAGGTGGTCTGTGACCCTCCTCTTACCACATGATTAACACACAGTCAGCCTGTCTATCGGCAGGTGATCATCACATCAGACTAGGTCACAAGTATGTCTAGCCATGTAAAAGGAAGGAGATGTGTAGTCTATAGCCCCTAAAAGGTTATGTGACCTAACCTATGTGAGACACCATGCAGATCATCACGGGGCCAAGTTAAGTGTGAAAACTTAGTTGTTCAATAAAACTATTTGGCGTCCCCTGTACAGAACTGCACGGTGAGAAATGCAGGTGAAATTAAATAGGAATCTCATCTCTAAGCTTTTGGGAATTCCTCCGCCTCCAACAGTTAAGAGCTGCTTAGTCATGATCTAAAATTCTTGGCTGCAAACAAAAGACAGTTTTTCAAGAAAATTAGTGTCTCCAGTGGGAATATTAACAAAGGGAAATGTATTTCTAGGGACAGGAACATTTGCCCTGCTAAGCAGCAAACCAGACTAAAACAGTCAAGTGTAAAATATATATGTGGCTAAAAGCAATTGTCTTAAAACTCATAGTTCACATCAAATTGGGCCACAGCTGAATAATAAAACTAAGAACTGAAACACTGTACAATTGTCTTTGGAAGATGTAGGCAGATGTAATGACTAGCTGTATTAAAATACTGTGGTTCTCTTTGGGGCTTTTATGGCTACTTCTGCTTTGGACATCTGTATTTTATAAATCTTGTCTCCTGGTCTGCAAGCTATAGGTTTGATAGTCAGATAAGAAAAAATGTTAGTAGTTGAGACATTTTAAAATCAAGATTTATAAATTCTGGTGAAAAGTTTAAAGGTTTGTAAAAGAAGAAAATGATGCGCTAGAACTGCTTTACAGCATAGTCTGAACATATTGTTTGGGCTGTGCTCAGCAGATGTATTCATTAATGAGATTTCTTCATGAAGAAGCCCAAAATACATTTGACCTGTAACTATTAAACAGATTTTGTTTAACTGTAAATGTGTTACATACCGATATGGTCCTGCTGGAATGTTTGGGTTTTGTAGTATATGGCAATTCAAGGCATCTTCATTCCTGTACCTACCTGCATTTTCACCTAAAATCGTGTACCTCCAAACTATTCTTCTAAGATTCCAGTTCTCAGGCTTTGAACTGTGAATAACCTTGGCCACAGGTTAGAAAAGTAAAAAAATGTTTGAGTGCCTTGTCTTGAAAAATCTGTGCAGATACAACATTTCAGCTAAAGGATATACAGGAGGCTGGGGAAAAGGTACACCCCCCTGAGGCACTGCTCTCTGACAGCAGCTGGGATACAGCCAATCACAGACGGCAGGTTGCAGTAGCGAGACAGATTCAACTCCTCTCACAGAAGGAAGATACCAACCTTGGCAAGTTCTCCACACTGAATACAAGCCAAAAAGTTTCATTCCCTATGCTGTTCTACTTTGGGGCATTTTATGGAATCAGAACCATATAAAAAGTATCTGTGAGATTATGTTGCCTCCCTTAGTCTCTTCCCATGGGTAAAAGCATGTGCAGGGGAGTGTTTGATTTTAGTAGGCTTTTTATTTGAGCTGGATCTCTCCTTTTGGGTAATAAATATAAATGATGCTTTCACCTTACTTCCCTTAACACAAAACCAAACATGTGTACTTAGCATTTGAAATAAATATAGCAGCACTAATTCCTGTAACTCAGCAAGAGGATAGAGGGCTGAGGACTGTCTCCCAAGCTTTCTAGAGCCCCTAATATTCCAAGGCAGAAGAATCACACAGATAATTGCATAAAGAGGTGCCACGTAATAACCTAGCCTCACTTTAGAAGAGAGGACTGTACAGTTGACTGTCTTGTGCAAAATCCATCCAGCCTATCTACTTTTATCCACATCATTTTCTTCCATACTAAAAAATTAAAATTGAATGTTTCCTTACCCGTGTGTCTAGATTATATGCTGTCTTCTTTAAATCTTGCAGAGCCCTCTGCATGAACTCAAATGCATGGCAGTCAACACAGGGACGACCTAGGAGAGTTATTAGTAGAACATTTAGCATAGAATCACGACAACATAGCATGAAGTATCAAGTAGAAAGAAGAAACAGTGATTTTGAATGTGAGGAAGAGCTACAGAAGAGTCCACGGTTTCAGTACTGGTGTGTGTCACCTTGAACAATCCAGGTAATACTGTAAATGGTCCATCACGGTGGACTGCTGCAACCACTGTGATGGACCATAGCAACCACAAAGTCTCAGTCTCTCAATAACAAAATAATTGCTTCAACAAATTTTTCTTCATGCTTTATTATTGTTTTCCTTGTTCTTTTATCACAGTTCATAGTGTGGAAACACCAAACCCAATACTTAAGTCTTTCATTTTGCTCTACCTGCTCTACCCACCCTGAGCACATTTTCAACCTCATCCTCAGGCTTTTCAGGAATTACCTTTGAAACCATGAACCTGTTCTCTGGAAAACCATGTCTCCTAATCTCACAGACTGGAGCTCTAAATAGCAAGCTAATGGGATAAACCTGACTACAATCACAAAGACAGATCACTTAGCCTCTAACTTTGAATATGATACAGCTTTGTTCAAAGCTAGTAAAGCAAGCAGCAGATGAACACAAAGCCTTGTTATTAGTGGACATTGCTGCAGAGCTACTGCATTCTGGACTAACTGCAGTATTCGAGATAGTATTCCCATATCTAGATATGCAAACTGAAGGTCAGAAGGCTTGCTGTACTTGATCACCATATAACACAAAGTTGTGCCCTAACGGATAGCAGTACTGAGACAGAACAAATATAAACATGATGAAATATCTTTGAATCATCACACTTTACATTTGCTCTTATTTGCTTCTCGGTGTCTGTACCTTGCTGACAACTTTGCAGGAAATACTGCACAAGTGAGAACTTCTGAGTTCAGGTTTAACTTGCTTTTTGAGGTCTGGTAAGGAAAACAAGGATGAAACCTAGGATGATGTTGACAATCCTGCACTGTCTGTAGGTCTATTTTGGAACCACTTGATATTTTACTGATTACTACATGCCTCTGATAAGCTGGTGCTCACATCTCATTATATGTATGTTAGCCAGCAGACAGAAATCCTGCCTACTGGAGAAAAGGAATCTGATAAACACTTTAACTGGCTAAGAAAAAAAAACTCCAAGAGATTAAAAAATAAACACTGATTAGCACCAAAGACCTCCTCTCTCTACACCCAACCACAGTGTTATTATAATTGCACCAGATAAAAGGAGGGATTTCGGGTAGAGGCAAGCCAGCTATAGGCCGGGGACAAAAGAAAGAGAATAAAGAGACTTAGATGCTGGAGAAAACCAGCCCTGGTATACTACCAAGCTGGGTTTTAAAACAATGTGAATAAGAGATGTGCAGTATAATCTGAATTATTTGGACAAACTTCAGTGATGCAAAGTTCTGCAACATTAAATATCGCAGTACAAGGTGTACAGGAAGACAGTAAAGTGGTACATACTTTCAGCTGGTATGGCTGTTCCTGCTTCTTGATCAGATCTAAGAGGTTCAGCAAGAAGCAGTACAATCACAACAATTAAAGGAACTGTAAGTATCACTCTTCTCAGAAGGCAAGATGACAGCATCTTGGGTACTTCTCTGTTTATCAAGAGACATGAATAAGTTAGTAAGGAACATTACAGGTACAAGGGTATTGTCAGAGAACTTAGTGTTCTTGAAGACTAAAGTATTAGTAGATTTCCTTTGATAGAAAATAAATATAAGAAGTTCATGGGCAGGACAAAAGTTGTCTGTATTTTTCCAGTAGCGCACATAAAACCCAAGTAGGATAGATGTCCCTAGACAAGAAGGACAGGAGTCCCTAGACAGTTTTGGGTTTCATTTGCAAGCCAGGATGCCAGCACCTTTATTCGTTTTTCTAACTACATGGTCCCAGACCAGCACATCAATCTGGACACCTCGTTTACTGTTGGACTTTGAAATCAAAATTTCAGGGATTATAGAAGTGGCTGAAATAGATCTGAATCTGCAAACGAGGTATTTACTCTCTGGGTTTTTTTTTATGGATAAACCATCTTCTCACAAGACTAATAATGGAACATAATCATTATTAACTACACAACATGCTGATTATAAAAACTTAAACTTCATGAAAGTAGGTGTAAGAAAAGACTTTTGCTGAACTCCATGAACTGATATTTAGAACTTCCACTGAATAAAGCATCAAAAGCATCAAAACTCTATTGACTTTCTGCTTCCCTCACAAGCCATGCTTCAGACGTTTATTTGCAGCCACCTGTTTGTTTCTGGCCACAAAATGCCCTGAAGATTGGTACAGTAACTAGTTCCCTAAAGAGGTAAAATGTTCTCAACAGAGAGGTAAAATGTTTTGTAAGCACACAGGCTTCAAATTAAGTATTTTATTGATCCAACATGTAAACTGGTAAGATCAAGTGGGAACTCAGGAAACTTGGGATGGCTCAAGCTGCAGCTGTCTACTGGAGATTTCAATCCAAGCCTCAAGGGTCCTGGCAAACTGCTAAGATACTCCTTAGTTCTGCCAAGTTAACCTTCCACTCCTGTACATTCAAATGGAAGAAAGAAGTAACCAAATAAGGTTAACTTCTAGCAACACAATAAAATCCACATGAAAGATCTCTTTAGCTAAACCCAGGAAAGCAGGACAACGTTGTGTCTCTTCCTGTTTTTTAAGTCAGCGCATACTAAGCAAAAGGTGTTGCGTAAGAACATAAAATCTGCATGTACTGAATGCAAAAGCACAGCACTCCCCGAAACAGCTGTATTTCACATTTAGATGGGCAGGAGGCAGGAAAGGAAGGGTTTTCCCCCACCTTGCCACAAACACCAAACACAACACAGTTGCTCTGCAATATATGTAACCCACCATTTCAGACACAGCCTGTCTGAAGCTGCAAATTCACACAAACACTGGCACCACGTACGAATCAGTTCATGCGGGAAAGGAGCAGCATTTTACACATCCCCTTACTGTGCACCTCAACCTAACTGTAAGATGCCTACATAAGAGTAGTTCAGAAGTAAGATACACATATGTGTCACAGATATATTTGGGCCTGCATCACAAAAAAATCTGGTCATGTAATTCCTATAACCTCAGAATTGGCTTCCCTATACCTCCCACTATTTAGAAGTGATCTTTTTTTTATTTCTACAGTTCTTAAAGGGAATAAAATCATAACAAGCAGCTCAGGTTTTCTGTTTTAATTAACGTTTAATTCTGTTTTAATCTGCATGGAAAGCAAGTACAATCAAAAACACCAGGCATGGCAACAGGATGCAGCAGGGTGTCTCCAAGTACAAGTAAATGAGGTTAATAGCAGCTTCCTTTGAAAGTACCTAATTCAGAAGCCTCCTAGTCAGTAGGAGCAGAGGCTAGTCTCATTGTTTGCTAGAAGTGCTACAAAGGTTCAATAGAATAAAGCGGATTTGCTGTTAAACTTTTTCAGGCTACCTCACACACCACCTACCCAAGCGTCAGCTCCGCTTTGTATGTGAGTCAGTTGGTTCCCAAGAACAGCAATCACCTTGGATCGCATCTAACTACTGCCTCCCAGTTATTCTGTGGGAATTTGCTGTTTTGAGGAATAATCATGACAGGCTTCAAGGATGACCTCTCTCTGCAAGTGCAGCTGGGGATGGGAGATAGATCTGTGCATGGGCTTCTAAGAAAGAGAAAATCACCCCCTTTAACAAAGCAAAAAAATATCAGTACCTGATCTCTGTCTTGTCTTTGTGATGGTCTCTTTGAAATGGCCGCTGCAAACTGCTAACAGAACAAGTGCAGCATTTCTGAGCATGTGCACTGTCTCTTTTTAACCTTCTCTGAAAGAGGTTATTACTATGGGGAGATTTCTGCCATGGCAACAATGCAGAGCACTGCAGCGCACAGCACAGATTTAAAGAGGAATGGGCTGTGTCTCCCATGTTTGTGGAAGGATGTTTCTGCTTTGACATGTGAGTTCCAGCAGGGACTTACCTTCTCCAGGTAAGCTTTTTAAAGCTGGACCATTTGATTCATTTCTCTTGAAGTCTGCTGAAAGGTTTTCCTGAAGTCCACTCAGCAGGATGTGGTGCGTGATTCAAGCAATTTACTTCCCTAATGCCTCAAAATAATCATGATGTGTTACACCTGTTTTATGAGAAACCAGGAAAAAACCATGGGATCGCACTCAGAAACTGCAGGACATGTCACAGCTGAGACTTTGGTGAAGGACAGGAATTGTTCAGTCCACAGTCTGTTATTTCAACAGTTACAGAAGTCATAACCACTGATGTCTGCTTTCCTGTGTCCCTTTGAAGGAATCTTGTTTGTTTTAGCCGGTTCAATAGGAACTCCAATACTTTCATGGTAAAGCTGGGGGCTTAGCATCCAGGAAGATCAGGCACAACATTTTTATTTGTTTTTCCATGAGCAGAAACTCCTTCTCAGAATTTTGATTAAACTGCTGGCTAAAATCTGTATTTTTTATAGACTTTATAACCTGTCTCTCCTGTACAGTCCTACGGAAGTGGTTTGCTCATATTAAATGAACTTTTATGTAAGACACTAAAATTTGAACATATTCAGTGCAACTATGCTGCTATATGAATTTTCAGCATACACAAGAAGAGTCAAGAGAGGATGAATTATAGTACTGCTATCCCTATACACCACAACAATACAAAGGAGAAAATAGTTTTAGAGTCTGTTCTTTTGGGCAAACAAGATTTAGCAGTGTTCTTGCAGAGATAACCACACAGGATTTGGTCTGATTAAGTATCTGCCCATACACAAAATGCAAATACAGAACTTGATCATGATCATTCTCAACCATCTAATCTCACACCTTGGCCTGTCTTCCTGATAAACAACACAGACAGTCATATATGTGTGTGCATATATATATATATATACACACACACACACTCTATAAATCTATCTATTTATCTTACTGTCTACCTATATCTGGCTTTTCTTAATCTGTGCTCTTTATCATTCCCAGTAAATCTTACCCTGCACATTTTTAATGTAAATTTTATTGGAGATACACAGTAAATCCTATCCTTTTTCTGTCCCAACAGTAAAATGAAGCGGTGAACTTCATGGTAGCTCAGCTGTTACCACTGATTAAGATGCATGCAACGGGCTTCCAACTCCATTAAATATTATTTTAAAAATTTATTTCTGCCATTCTCAGTTGCCAAATCCCTTGCTTTAAGCATCTCATGCCACCTACTGTGACCTCCTTTCTTCAGCCTTGTCCAAAATCTACTGCAAGGAACAACTTCCTTTTTAGCATTTTAACCACATTTCATCTTTATTCACGTGTCCCCACTCTGTAGTGCATTAAGCAGCTTTTCCCTTCACAGAAGCTAATACTTTCTCACCTGGAAAACACCAGGAGGAAAAGACCCCATTTTAGGATATTTTAATTTGAAAAATGTTTTGAAAAATGTTTTGACAATTTTCAAATTGATAATTCCTGACGCTGTGTTTCAAAAGCTTTAAACCCAAGCTTAACAGAGTAAAAACACATTTCATGCTCAGTTCATGGAAATGCAGAGTGGGAGCAGAATTTCTGTTAAGCTATTTGGGCTACATCCCCACCAGAACGTTACAACCCAAATAAAATCTTTCCTTCTCTAATGTCCTTTATGCACGGAGCATGAGTGGTACAGAAGACACTCCAAAAATGGAAATACAGACCAAAACCAAGACTACACAGTACCTGTACAACAGCCCGCAGCTGTAATTTCACTGTTGTGCCCAAATTTGCAGTGATGGTTGTGTGGCATCTCCTGCTGACTGTGACAATTGGGTGGAAGCTGGAATGTCTTGACACTTCAGCTGCTCTGGAGGATCATTCATGCAAGAAGCAAAGAGAATTTATAGTTTCTTTATATAATGAAGTCAAACACAAAGGATGGGGATTTTCTTTTCAAGATTCCCACCAGCTAAGAAAGCATCAAAGCACTGTTTCTGAGATTTAAATTTTCCATCTTGATAGCACATGTTTTGATACTATAAATATTTCTGTGGGATTGGGAGAAAAGCTTAAGACTTTACCACTAAGCTCCTTCACTGCTTGGTCTCTCCTTGGCTCTTAAATCTAATACCCTGTCACAGCAGAAAACTTTCTTCCCTTACTAAAGGTAACAGATTCTGTCACTTCTCGTGCAGACACTTTTATGCTTCCTCTCGGTCTGCCCTCTAAATCATAGTAAAAATCTCCCCACAAGGTAACATCTTTTCTTCCATCAAATCCTCTTTTAAGCTTTACCTCTGCCATGAATCCTACAAAGTGCTGCTGCCTGGCAGGGTCTGGGATGAAAACTGTTGTGGCTACGGATGGTATGTAAATGTGCTCATTATACCAGCATCTTGCTGCCTCACACCTCTGGCTGATTCCTCCCCTTGCCATCCCAGCATAATCCTGTGCCATGATAGCTCAAGGGCAGTTGCACTTGTTGGCACAGCACCTCATGGCTAGAGTGTTGAAAGATGCCTTCAGGCATATGTGATTAATAATAATGTCAAATGATCTAAAGATGAGCGCGTTGTCATATGCTCTGATATGTGAGCTATTCATAGAGCAAGCTTCTTATTCCTTCCCTTCTGATTCAAAGCTCTTGTGAAGTGTCAGAGTGACAAGATTAAGAAATGAAGATTTTCTTTGTTCCCTGAACAGGTCTTGTGTATCTTGGTAGCAACAAGCAATTACAATTGCTCCTCCTTCAATTTTCCCCACCAGTAAATTTAGGAATAACTTCCCTGTTGGTAACTCTGGTTCCTGCAGTCTCTATCTGACACACTATGGTTCATCTGAAGCCATTCTAGGCCCTAAAAGTCTTGGGTTTCAGTGCAATACCAAGTCTGTGCTCGTGTCCAAGCCTGACTTTTCCACACAGCTCATATGGACTACCGCTCTGTCAGAACTACTTAGTGATTTTTGGGGAAGATGCTAAACTGAGGTTGAATCTTTCAGCATCTCTCTGAGAAGCATTTAAACTTCCATGGCAATATTCAGGAAGGGTAAGTGTTAGCTGAGCTATCCTTGGCTTGCACTCTCCCTACCCACCCTCCTGCATACACATCTTTGGGGAAATAAATGGTATTCCAAGCTGTGCTTGAGCTATTTCTAGGTACATAACAGTTGCTACTTGAACTAGTTTGCTAAGTCCACAGGGATGACTTGCAGCAGCTATACAAATATGCAGGCATCTGAATGGGCCTTAAACCAGAGAGAAACAAACTGCTCTTTCCAGGCTTCCTATTCTAAACCAGACTTCAGAGTTCAGGGGTCTCTTCCAACATGAGGGGCCTGGGGAAGATAAGATCTCTTAGCGGAGCAGCTGTGCACTGTTAGCCAGTCCCCTTGCAAATGCTGCCTTGAAAAACATCGACTGAGGAAACCAAAGAATTGGAAGCTTGTAAATGACACTCTTTACCCAAAAGATGTTTACTCTCCAAGTCTGCATAAGGAAGCTCAAGTGTCAGAATCCAGAAAGCCCAGTCATGGGCCTCCAGACAGTAGAATTGTTTGGGTTGGAAAAAGGCGGTTCAAATATTCAAGACCAACTGTTAACCCAGCACTACCAAGTCCACCACCATTAAACCATGTCCCTCAGCATCACATCAACAAGTTTTAAATACCTCCACAGATGGGGATTCAACCACTTCCCTAGGCAGCCTGTTCCTGGCAATCCTTTTGGTGAAGAAATCTTTCCTAATATCCAGCCTAAATCTCCTCTAGCAAAATTTGAAGCCATTTCCTCTTGTTACTTGGGAGAGTGAGCTCCACCTCAGTAAAACCTCCTCTTAGGTAGTCATAGGCAGTGACAGATTTCCTCCGAGAACCATCCCCTGCTCTCGGAATCAATTCCTTCACAGCTAGAAGACTGATCAGGAATGACTTTTATGACACCATTACTTGAATATTGCTGGTAATAATTCCGACATTAAGATATCTGTGCCTAAAGATGGATATACCTTCTAACGTTTATGTCTGAAAACATCATCTTTAACAAGAGTTCAGTTTACAAGATATTTCCAAGCTAACAAATATGGCTTCTCTTGTTTACATTTTTTCCTTCCTTTCATAATCACAGAGCTACAGATTGCAAGCTGGTGAGCACAGTGACTGCATGGTTTCCAGCTAAGAGCTTACTCGTTTCTTGCTTCAAAATGTTTTGTGAATGAATTCCTCATTTTTGATTCAGGGATGGTTTGAGACAGTGGCCAGTGACAAGTAAGTAAATACTTTTCCTAAGTAGCACTACAGCAATCACAGTCTTGGCTGAAATGCTGGAAAATTAACCAGAAGCACCCCTGCTAAAAGCAAGGCTAGATATAGCATAAGCAATCAGAGCCTAGAACTTGATCTAGTCAGGAATCAAATTCTAATACACTCATTAATAGATTACACAACTTGAGTCCTTCAGGTCACCTGGCTATTGTTCTAGAAGGAAAACACAGTGACCACTGAGGCACAATGGGTTATTTGTTCCTTGGAGAACTTTTTTTACCTATTAGCAAAAAACACGTAGGCACTTAAACTAACAGATCATTTCTTCTTCTGAAGGAAACATCCTATGTCAATCTTCTTGTTTACTAAGCTATAGTAGCAACTACTGTCAAACTGTATTAGGACCCACAATGCCAAACAGGTTCTGCAAATGTACTGCAGGGCACTTCCCACACTGAAGAAAAATTTCCTTCCTACACTCTGACACCCTGGCTTGGTTTCTAAGTAATACATTCTTTCATCAGTAGCATCCTGGGAAGTATCTTTTCTTTCTTCCATGCTAGTCCATCTGGTTATGTTAGTGGCTTTCCCTGCACACTGTTATAAATCACATGAATGAGTGCTGAAAGACAGCATTAACACTCTAGCTGGTAAGGATACCCATGTAGTTTTAGGCAGATAAATACATGGCAGCTCTGCTTTAAGGTTGTTCATTCATTGTCCACATCCAACACCTGTTAGAGTACACAGGCAGTAAATATCTCATGCTCCAGCTGTATCAAACGCATTTTACAAAACACTATAGCAGTTCTGCAGCTCTGAGATCTTGCAGAATGCACTTTAAGAGAGCTGAGAACAAATCAATCTTGTAGAGGGCATTTGTCTGCACAAATAGCTTCAGAGCTAATATGATGAATCCAGAGTCTGGCCAAAATTAGAAAATGCTGCAAAATCTTCCTCTCAATAAAAGACTTTCAATAACCAGCACCCTCTCTGGAAGCTGAAGCGCTCCACTGAAAACCTTTTTTTCCTGAACTCTTCCTAACCCTTGCATCTGCTCACTTAAAAAGCAACAAAAATCCCTACTATGGGGAAAAAGTCTGTTCTAAGGGGATAAGGATGTAGAACAAAACCAAATATGCCATGATGTATAAAAAGCCTATAAACCAAATGTGTTTGGATTCAGGTTTTGAGAAACCTGATCACAGCAGGGGGCCTGGGCTAGATGATCTGCAACGGTCCCTTCCAACACAAGTTATTGTAAGATAGATGTCAGAAAATCTTAGAAAACTGAAAAGCTAAGTAAAAGAATATTTTCCTCTTACGGACATGAAAACTAATAGGATGCCCATCCATAGAAAGAAAACACTTCATGGTCCTCTCCATCTGTATGGAAAGGCAAAGATTCATCTATTACGCATTTACTGATATAAGATAATGATAATTTGATCAAGTAGGTTGAAGGGCATGTGAAGCCCCACATACAGATCTGATTAAAGGATTATTTCCTTTTGTCAAGAAAAGAGAAAGCACTGCCATGCAGGATGCAGTCAAAAGTGGGGATCTCAAGTTAACATTGTCGCGAAGGAAAAATAGTATGGGATAAGAAAGTAGGTTGGGTAGGGGAGAAAAAAGAAGGGTTAGTTTAGCTGTAAAAGTGGAGAAAAGATCCATTTTCCTAAAGTTTTCAAGTTTTCAGACAAGAATGATACCAACTAGGATGGACAAAAATGCTTTCTATTTGAACAACAAGTATTTACTATGTTCTTTCAAAAATGTCCATAGTCATATGCAGCAGTCTGAGGAAGAAACATTCATCCTGGCTTTGAAGGTCTAAAACTGATGGGGGAACTACAAAGTGCTTCTCAAGGGATGTAGACATGAGGATGACTCATCAGTAAGAAATGGGATGTCACCATGCAACTCTTGTTGTGCAGGGTACTTTCAAGTGATTACTGATGTTAGAAATTTAACCCTCAGAAAACCGAGAAAAACAGGATTTCCACTGTTACGCTGGGACCCAACACTGTCAGAAAGCCATAAGCATGTCTGTCTGATAGGATAATCTGCCTGCCAAATAGCTTGAGTACTTCTTACAAAACCCAGCTCTGCATGGGTAGGAGTTTGGCAGGCTCTTATACAACGTCAATAACTTGAAACAGTGCTGATGTTCAAAAGCAGGACCAGGTTATTTACACTGCAGCCAAATTTTCAAGATGAGGAAGAAGAGAAATCAGAGAAGATATTTTAACAGGCTCTTAGACATACGCACAGGACAGTACAGCAGCTGAGAGAAAAGGAAAGACGTGTTCATTAGCTAAGATCTTCCGATTTTTTTGCTTTGCTCTTTTTCTCTTGCCTCTTATACAGCTTGTGCTGTAATTGTTCATTATGTCTACCTCTAAGTTCTTTGTCACCCATTTGACATCCTTCGTTCTCTTAGGTCTTGAAATTCTCCTTCAATCCACTGCTCAGCTTCAGTGTGTGAATACTTACCCTGGTTTGGGCCCACAGCTGAGTGCACTTCAGTGATCTCCACAAAGAAAGAGTGGCTTGTGCACCTCTTCACCACCTTACCCTCTGCCAAAATGTTGTTGCTCTCTAGAAAGATGGCTGAAGCAAACACACTGGTTTTTCATTGCCTGGCAGCTGATAGCCTGACACACTATGCCAGGACAAACGATAAGAGTGCTCTGTAAAGGGCACTGTGGAGTGTCATGGAATAACTACATGGTTGTCCCATCTGACAGCATTAGCATCAACTCAGCTGGTTTTCTGCTTCTAACACAGCTACCTTCAAGCAACACAAACTGCAAAGAGAGATGGAGATAAACACGAACTAAAGAGAGCTTCCTGGTTTCAAAAGTCATGAGAGCTTCAAACATGTGTTGAAGTCTCTCAAAACACTGCAGAGATAGTAGTGCTGGTTCCCTGAGATCAGTCCATAAATCAATATGGGTACAGGGACTGTGTTGAATAACTATTAGCAGCTATTTGTAAAAGACAAACTTGTTTTAAAAGGAATGTTAGAGCAGGGCTGGGAAAAAAATTCTGCCCAATCCATCCCCACAAAAATAACAGCTGGTTTCATGTCAAATCCTTAACCATTATCAACAGGTGCTGGAAGGCCCTCACTAGAGGTTCTGTACCTTTTCCACACTGAGGCTCATCATTGCATTTTCTTTATACTTATTTCTATGTTTATGGAAAAGACAAGGCAGTAACCAACTATCTATTCTTCTCAACTATTTCTGCAATAAGGAGGGCTACCCTGTCCCCAGAAATGCTATGGGGCAGCCCATGGCACCACTCTGCATTATTTTAAGCACTGTCTTTGAATTTGTGATAATGCACAAACTACTCATTTCCACATCTCAAAGAAGTAAAAGGGGGGAAAAAAAGAACAAGGCACAGCTCTCCGTTGCATAAATACTTTTTTCATGCCAAGCAATCTTCTCTGGGTAAGCAACCTGCATTTCAATTCCAGGCAGTAGCAAAGATACCTCAGAAAGTAGGTATCTTTGACTTAGATTCCCACTACATTCTGGCAATTGAGAAAACAGAGATTATGTGAGAGCTAAAAGCTACAATTTTTCATGCAATGTCTATGCTAATGGTGCTCTTGCAATATGCTAATTGTGCTAACAGGGGCAATGGGTTCCCGTCTTGAGCATGTGTTTTCATACAGGGACATTTTTTAATAAGCTATTTGACATACATACTTTTCAAGATCTGAAAACCCCCACATACTAGTGTACCTATGTCAACTCTGCAATGTAGTTGAGGCAAAGAAAAGCTCTCAAGTAACATTAAATGAAATATCTTTGTGACAAAGAGGTACTGAGGTTCTCTGCAGTATTTGAAACAGGATGCACTAGATGCGGCAGATAAACATGGCTACAATGTTCTGGGTGGTTAAAGCTGAATTACAACTTTGTGATCCTCACTTAACCTCTGCAACTGCTATTTTTGTCATACACTGCCCTGGAACAGGAGTTAATTTAGGGAAAGCACTTAAAACAGAATTGATGCACTGGTGTGAGAACAAACAAGCCTACCATTCCCACTGGTTCCAGTGGGATTTTTGAGCCTGAAACACTTCTACTTGGCTCAGCTGGGTTTGTATTTAAACTTGAATGCTTTGAAGTAAAAAACAAAGATTTTAAAGCTATTAGTATTTAACATTTTTCCCTTGATGTGTGTGGTTTGATTCACTGCCCTGTTATACTGATGTTACTGGAGGGGCTTCACACATGATTTAGAAGACAGAGAAGCAACGCAGGACACCCAAGCTGGCAGACAGCGTGCTGTTGGGCTGGTGCAGGGCCAGGAGCCACGGCTTCCTTAGAGAGGCATCTGTGAGAGGCAGTAGCTGTCAGCTCCCAGTTAAAACTGAGTTCTGACCTCAGCAAGAGCTGCTGCCTTGCAGAGAGGAAAAAAACCTTCCAATAGCCAACCAGCTGCAGGACCTTGATTCCTGCAGAGGCAGGATCTGTTGATGCCAGCGAGGTTTCTGCAGGAACACAGACCCTCTTTTTGTGAAAAATAAAATTAAACCCTTCTAGACGTGTAGCCCTCTTTATTCTGATCTTCAGGAGTGCCTCTCCTCATTACCCTTGCTTAGACCTGTAAAGCTGCTTTTCTGCTGAGTCACTCCCTTTTTTTTCTCTGATCAATGGCAATGTGACATCAGATTGCTGAATTAAAAATTAAAATAAAAGCAAATGTATATTCTGAAACTTAAAAATTCTGAAAGAGGAAAATATTTACTGGTTTACTATCAATTATTTTACTATGTAGACTGTTTCTAGTTAACTATTTATTGGAGAAAGTATCAGGCGTATTTTTTAAAGGGTGTAATTAAGCACAGTCAGGAGTTATTATTCATTAATTATTAGATTTATTATTAGATTATGCTTAACTAAGAGCAACTGCCAAAATGAGGGGTTTTTTTAAGGACTAGGTCTAAGGATAAAAGAATCTTGGAGGGCCAAGGCAGACACTACAATTACCAATGCTCTGGAATGCTGTGTTTGGTAATTAATTCCTTCCAAGCTGGAATTGAAAATCACTTCTTTCCAAACACAGAAATTAAGAGAGGATTAAAGTGTCACCTTCTGCAGAAAAGTGGGCTTTCAAGATTGATTATGTCATGAGTCATCTTTTGTCTTCGGATCAACCATTTAAATCTGATGGAGGTTGCACTTTTTTGCTGGCACGTTTTATCTAGGTGTATATTGTGGTGTGGGATGCTTCTAAATCAGTGAGTTCTGGCTTTTCTAACTTCTAACCATGTTAAATTCCACTGTTAAATGTCACTGGAAAAAAAGAAAAGGGTATAAAGATAGCAGAAATGGTGACTCTCCAGAATAAAGATAATATAGTCTTAAGATGAAATCTTCATCTGAGACACACGAATGTTAGAAAGTGCCTTTGTTGCACCAGCAACAACAAAAAAAAAGCCATAAGAAAATGTTTGGACACACTATGGCAATTCCACTTGACATGCAGACTTGCCAGTTTTGAGCATAGCTGTGAACTACAGAAGATTTTAAGATAAGGAATAGAGGAAAATAGGTTCTCATTCGAAATGAAACCTGTGCTGAATGTCTATTCCAGATCTCAAACAGTCTGAGATTTACTAGTTGTGCAATTTTCCAGCTGCACTAGCGCTGAAAGGTGAAGAGAACGTATTGTGGTGCTCTCTGTCCTTTATCTTTCAAGCTGGTTTTGAAATGCCCTCTGTTTCTAGAGACCAGCTGCTCAACAAGAGGTGAGACATGGAGGGAGCAAGAGACAAGCAGCTCTGAAATCTGCTCTTATTGGCATGGCTGAATAGTATTAACTCATTCTGTAGCTGACACTACATAAAACTTAAGACAACTCACAGAGAATTTTCCCACCTGTGAATTTATAGGTACATAGAAGAAAATTATTTATAGTCACTTTTGCTGTCTCTCCAATGCTAGATATAAACCCAAGTGTGACTGGTGAGAGGCATCCTTTATTCTGAGAAACAGCCTTGCAGTGGCTTAGACTTACCATGTGTGACACAAATACCACATCAAGATCCTCCAGTTTGTCCAAAGGGATTTCTATTTATGACAGACTCAGACTAAAGCCTGGAGATCCTCCTCTCTCTGTGCTTTTACATAGCCTCAGCACTATGTATATTTTAGTACTTTGCACTTAGGTACATCACATGAAATTTTCATTTAAGTATTATTGTTCTACTCTTATAAGGAAGAATGTGGTATTTGTGGAGGTTTTTTTTGTTAAGCATATGATGCTTCTGTATCAGACACAGCAGGCCATTTTGCTTTTCCATTTGGAGGGATGGGTAATAATATAAGACAATCCTTAACCCCTAAAAGAGTTATGTCTTCAGTCTGTAAGCAACTCCTTAAAAATGCTTCTACACCAGCAGTTATGACTGAGACAAAAGACCGCATGCTCTCCTAAGCCACCTAAGCAACCTTCATTACCACTGTATCATGATTGTCAGCACCAGCTTCCACAGCATACTCTGTAATCCTCCATTGTTTTTCTCCATTAAGTCTGATTTCTAGTTATGGACAGCATACAGGGCCATGCAGGATTGTAAAATGTACGACTCAAATATATCACACAGTGTCAGAAAAGCATCTACACTTCACACTAGATGGCTGCTGAGGATTGTACTTAGGGTGTTTCTCCATAGGTATCTGCCAAGCTGGGGCTTGAAAGTGACCCTACATTTTCTGTAACTATCAAATATATTCTTATCTTTTCTGTTTTATTCTCCAACTGGCAGACTGACCTAACTGAAGTTCTCAACTGTCAATTTGAGAGGCTTTATTACTCTTGTGGTAAGAATCTTCATAGTGCTTCAGGAACAATACCGTTAAATCCAGCCAGCATCCCAGAGCGTTTACAGTTCTCAGGCCAGACCATGGAGCCACTGGGAAATCATGACTGTGATTGGTATGGAAAGCCAGTGTAGAGATGAATCATTTTGATATGTGTGTAGGTGCTTTGAGTTGATAAGGACACACACTGCAGTGTTTGCAGCAGTTGTGTTTCCTGAGGATTTGTGTCATTATGCCAAGTATACAGCACCCTTGCAGATCTGAAAGCAGGTTGTGTTTCAGAATGCTTTCCTCCACCTCCAGATCTCTCTACCAGCCAAAATGGGAAATAAGTGTCTCTAGGCATCTTTCCAGAAGCCTCTGAACTGATGCACTCCTGCAGCAAAACTCTGATGGTACACTCAAGTCCTTTTCACCTTGGTATTGCAGTGCATATGGTGCTTGCCCTACCTTTGCTGCTTTTTGGATGCCTACTGGCTTTTTGTCTATTTACCAAAACCAGGAGATACCTAAGCAGGACTGAAACTGAGTTAAAACTCTGATCAATAGTATCTGCCAGATACTATCTGCTTGAGTTTCTTAACAATCATTACTGCTAATAAAATTGTTAAGCTCTAAAGGTTGATGTCTTCTGATGTTACATCACTGAGCTGAAATTTAACCCTTCTTTGTGTTTCTAGAAGTCAATCCAACTGTCATTGGAACAACAGAATAAAATCACCAGTCCTTGATCTGTTCCTGTTTCTATTTAAAGGTGATAAACAGTTGATCACACATCAGATCTCATCTTTAGTCAGCATGATTGTTCAGGACTTCCTGGCATTCTGACAGATTAGGCAAGTAAGGTTATTTAGGAGCTTAGAGCTAGGATGGATAGAAGAGAAAGCAGACAACATGCTGCCACCTTTTGGTTATAGAAATGAGAACAGATACTATCTGGATATCTACCTAGTGGAAATAGAGACATCTGTTTGTTTTCTGTAATAAAACAACCTGAAGGTCCGTATAATCTCTTAATGTTCTCAACTGTTGCTGTATGTTTAGCTCACATATTTCACATTTGTTCAGTCTTGTTTGAGTTAGTTAATAATTATTGATCAGTAATTAATCACTTTTCTCATTTAAAACATACAGCGTTATCTCACCTAAAACTACTGCTTTGCATCGCCAAACAGACTTGAGGAACATGACCACAGAAATAGAAGATCCCATGAATTAGTAGCTTGTAAAAGCAAGTTACTGCATGTTTTAACTCCCATTTGGCTGTTTATATGGACACACATGGTTAAGGATTGCAAGACGCAATTTACTAGGTTCCTTATTAGTACAATCAGTACAATTTTTAACCTTGGTTCAAGTGAAATTTTCTGTGCTTGTTTACTATTAAGAACATGAAGCCTTATGAGGGGCAGATGAGGGAGCTAGGGCTACCTGGTCTGAATAAATGGAAGCTCACAGGAGACCTTATATGACTACCTGAAAGAGAGGTGAGGGTTGGCCTCTTCAAAATTAGTAACAAGTGATAGGACAAGCTGTCTATGAGAATAAAAAATGGAAGAAAGCCCATCTTAACAGAAGAAACTGTTCTGTTTAAGTTCTGTGTACCTTCTAATTTGATGCACAGGGCTGAAATTTAACAGAGGAACTATCTGTATGGGGGATGTGCTTCTCACTCCTCCTATGAGTCACTGCACAGATTTGGGCCAAGCAGTAAGCCTCTAAAAAAATCTCAGTTTAAGTATTTTCTAAAAAGACACCCTAAGAGTAGTTGTAAGATCACCTTACAAGACACTGCTCACTCAACCTGTGCAGTCCACACCTAGACCAGCCCCAGTCACTCAACCATGAGCAAAGCTGTGCAGCAGACCTGAACCAGACCCTTATGCCACATCATGCTGTTGTTACACTTCACACATGAGTGCTTATGCAAAACATCCCTGTCTCAGGAAAGAATTGCAGATGTTTAATACGCTAACAGTGCCACCCTACATTATTGTCTGCTGTGCCACTTCCAAAAGCTGGAAGGAGTGCCCTTGTACTAGAACCCTGGAGGATCTAGGCTCTCCTGACCTTTGAATGAATATCCAGAGGACCACAGATAGGAGAAACTCACTAGAAATTGTCTTGTTTATGCACCAATTGCTCACTGACAGTCCTAGAAGAGACACTGAACAACTTCACAGATCAATAAGCTTAAGGAGACCTACAAAAAGCATAATGGTATGAATTTTCAGGCAAACCAACCCCTATCTATGCGATATCACTTCTTTGGGGGGTTTAGCTCCATCAGGAAAAGGAAGAGAGGAACTGATTTTTATCTTGTTCTTTTTAACACGGGAAGTGGTACATTGATTTACAGTGCAGTGTTTTGCTTAACCTCTCAGGTGGAGGGCATCTTTCACAGGTCAGGATCATGCCATTCTGGGTCGGGGTGGGAAACAGCAAGACATACCCTTTCAGAGGTAAATGAGGCCTTCTTTTCATACCACTAAATTCCCCATAACCTCTTGGTAACCAGAATTTCTTCTCCCCATCTCTGCACTCATCTTCCACACACTTTGAAAATTGCCTTTTACCCATCCTCCAAGGGTAGGTTTTATATCCGCTTACCCTACACACTCAGCACAAGCACAGACCAAAGGAAGTCTCTGAAGCCACACCAAGTGAAAGAAGCAGGGAATTTCCTGGACATAAGACATAATTGCAGGGGTTTGCTTCCCCCCACCTTTTTTTTTCTCTCTACAACTTTTCCATCATTTTTGGGAAGTATATCAAGCTTGTTGGTATAGAACTGTGCATAGCTACTCCATGTACAGAACGGTATGGAGATGACTCAGGATTGGATAATGAATCACATCTTATCCAGAGAATGCTGGCTCTTCTGTTGCAAAAAGCAAACATCAACATTGCAGGAAGAAAAATGGATGCTGGTTTCTACTTTTGCCTTTCATATAGACTACTAAATTAGCCATTTATAATACTAACTTTCATGGGTGGCCATAAACTGGGTGCAATGTTTTGCTGAAACTTACATGCTAACCTTGAGCTTTTATGCTACAAATGTAGTTGCAGTGTTTTGTAACTGGTTGTAATGCTACCTTCTCCTTACTTTATGAAGATGCTATCAAAATACACAGAATTCTGTTTTTGAAACTCTCAGCTCCTATGCTGTTGTACATCACTGAAAAGTCCATAATAAATAGCTCCTGTCTTCAGAACAGGATTTGAACAGTAAGTTTTGTAAGATTAAGTCCCTTTTGAAGCATCAAATAGTACAAATTATTGAATAGTTTTGCTCACTAAATGACAACCATAGTTTTTGGGCACTGTATGGGCTCCTGTCACTAATGACTGTCTTGCAATCAAAAGCAAGGGAGGCAAATCAAAGTGATTCTGGTATTTTCTAACATGCGCTCTAGTAAGCACTGTTCTGAATGCTCAACTCTGCAGCCTTAAAAGCTTGAATGTGACTTTTGTGGATAACTTGAAAATACATTTAAAACACATAATTAAGAACCATAAAAGAAATCCCTATAAAGTGCATTAAAGGACTGCCGTTTTTCTGACTGTAACCCCTATTATTGTGTATTAGTTTATGAGAGCAAGCTTTATCTTAGTATTAGAATTGTAAAAAGGTCGAGTTTTGAACTAGTTGAAATAAGCTACTCTCAAACAGCAATGGAAGTAGTGCAACTCTGTGTATAAACAGGCTTAAGATAATAACATGAGACAGACTGAAAAAGATAGGAAATTTGTAAATGAATATACGGTATTTTCCAATGTATCTAATTATTTCCTTTGGAACACCACACTGATGAAATTATGCCTGTAGCTAACATATTTGAGTATCTGTGTCCCATGTTTCAGTGCATGAAGTTGACACACTTGGCCCTGGGTCTGTGGCATTGCAGTATGTCTGACAGCTCCTTCTCTGTATTCATCAGGACACAGGTTTTTTGAGCTGTCAGTAACAGATCCTGCTTCTTAGATTCAAGCTATAGGAGGCAGAACACAATTCGAATATTGCAGCCAAGAACACATTTATAAATAAGTTATTAGAACACCAAGGATTTTCACGTTTTTGTTTTCAGAACGGTTTTGGCTGGAAGAGACCTTCAAGATCATCAATTCCAACCTTTTCCCAGTCCTATCAGCAACACTAAATCCTGTCCCCCAGCACAACATCTACTTGGTCCCTCATCATGCTGGACCACTGGTCTCTAGGCAGGGCAAAACACATATATTCCATTCCTAGCTACAGCAACAAATGACACAGCTGGGCTTCCCTCTGCTGAACTGTCCCACTCCAGAATCTGCACTGGAAGGCTCCTCTTTATACCCATCTAAATTGATCCTCATACCTCACACTGCTACCAGAAATGTTTTCCAATACCTTTAACTGAATTTACTCAAAGATGCAACAATCCTATGATCCAATTCATGTGACTGAATTGCCTTCCTCTGAGCTTGCTCCTGGGTTCCCACTAGGTCTTCTGAAAAAAAAACAAACCTGATTCTGGAATCAATTTTTTTAAAAGTTTGTATGGCAATCATCAGGACCTTAGCATCTCATCTTTGAACATTTTAACAGTGAAAAAGCAAATGGAGAATGACAGTAAAACAAAAATCCCTTAAAATCACCACTGTTTTCACGTTCATACTTGGCTGGGATCAGCTTTTCCTTTGCTTGCTCATTTGGTGTTCTGCATTTTCCTGCCATGCGGTCAAATGTGCAAAGAACTGGTTTATGCCTGCCACACCAGCATCAGCACTTTACCAGGTTACTAATATCTAAGATTCTGATTTCTATTTCAGTCTCAAGGCTGTCAGTTTAAGTGCTGGCAGCTTTGCATTCGGCAGTTTGCAAAGAAGCTGGATACCTAGTTCCATGGTGGAGATACTTTCCTTGTTCTGTATCACTCAATTTAAGGTACAGTCGGACTACCAGGTTTTCCATATGTCAGAGCACACTCTGTTCTGCTTAGTCACAGCAAATTACCCACTCATCATTATCCTGTGAAACAGCATAGTACCAGTGAGTCAGTTACACTGGTCACATTGCTCTGTGTTCAGTATCTTCCTGTTATGCCTGATCTTCTTCCCATTACACTCAATTATGGTTTCCTATTGATTTTTTTAAAAAGGATTTGAAGACATTTTTAAGAAATAATGTGGAAAACTCTTATCATTGATTTTTCCCAAAACATTTATTGAAATTACTCTTTTTTGGTAATTCATTTTCTTCTTTTATTTCCCTCTTTTCTCTTTTGCTCTTCTCACATCCCTCCTCTGTCAGTTTGAAATTCTACGTCCATAACATTGCCTTTGAAAAGGACTTCAAGTGCTCCAGATTGAAAACTCTTCTATGTAAGTGTCAATACAACCCATTCCAAAACATCTTCCTTCAAGCTTATTTACATCACTAAATAGTAAAAAGGATATTAACAGATTAAGATGGATTTACACATCCCCCTCATTAACACAACTGAAAATTAGGAAGAGCACAACATTATTTTTATTTCCTGCTTTCTCCTCCTTGGCTTAGCTCACTTGAATTTTAGAGGAAGAAAAATGTAAAGCAATAATCACCAATTAGATGCTCGAGAACTGAGTTAAAGACCTGTCTCATCTGGGTTTTTTCCTGACCTTAGGTATATAATTTCATCTATCCTCATTTTTAGCTGCCTCTTTGTTAAACAGTTTAAAATGTGTATGAACCTCACAAAACTGAGAATTCAATTAATCAGAACTAATAATCAGTAAAATCCAGTGGCAATTAGAACCACACCAACAGATAAAATATTACATGTAGACCAAATTTATGCCTTCTGAAGCTTCCTGTAAATGTGTCCCTCAGGACATCACTTCAGTTACTAGTTTACAGCAAAGGTCTGACTAAGGTTATAATAGTAACTTTTTGAAAAGTGAGAAAATTCTTGGACTGTCTGATAGAAAGAAATAATACTAATCCAAAAGCGGTAAAACAGAAAAATTGCTTACTAAGTTAATTTACTGGGTCTATAGTGGATGTGCAATATCAATTTGTACTGGGTGTAGCAATGTCTCAGTAATTCATAAACAGTCACATAAATAAATACTATAACTTTGGCAGTAAAAATTGCAACTTGTAAGTTATTATTACCGTTCTGGAGGAAATCCAGCCATGCTGAAAAAAATCTGTGCTGACAGTTTGTAAGAAGAGGTGATACATTTTATTAGATAAAATCAGCCCAAATGCGAGGAGTCTAAGCCTGAAAACCTGTTTTATTTTTTCAACTGCATCTGATAAAATATGATGATCTCCTCCTATATACCTCATCTTTCTAATAGATTACCAAAGTATTACCTTCAAAGTAAAGCATTTATAAGAAACACTTCACTTTGGTTGATAAACTTTAACAAACATATGAGTATGTTCATACATGGTCATCTGAAATCCTTCTTTTGCCAGTAAAGCCTAAATTAACTTGTAACTGAAAAAGATTAGACTTGTAATCACTCTAAAACTGTGTAAAGCTAGTGATTTTCCCCTGCTTAACAGGATTTTTCTCAATGAAAAGAACAAAAAGAAAACTTTAAAGAGTTATTGTAAAAAATTACTACAGATGGAGAAAATTCAGTTGCATAAAAAAGCTTCAAAAGGCTTTAAAAGCTTTTAAGTGACTATGGTTCAAGTTCACAGTATCCCTTGAACTATGAGAGACGTATTGATTTCCACCATACTCTTCAGTGATGCTTACCTTGTAATACTCTTTGAAGGTCTCCGTATCTTTATTTTTCCCACTATAATTTGTGTTTTTGAAAAAGATTCCAGTTCTTGAGACAGTATCTGCACTAATTGTCAGGCACTAACTGACATTTACTGTTTGCTCAAAAGAAGCTGGAAAGCAAGTTTTGCATTTGAAATTAACTGTGAGTGAATGTGTATAGTTTTACGATTAATGCTGTGCATCAAGCAATTTGTGTGAGCATGAAATCTCTGGCTTTATATGCACTGTTATTACAACTTCTTTGGAAAAAAGCACTACTCAAAATGCCATTAGACCAAGCACATCTTACTAAAACACCATCCTGGAGTCTTCATTCTGTAACTGGTAAGTGCTTCCACTGATAAAAATTCATTATTCTGTTGGCTACACAGATCATGTTTTCTGTTATACTTACCGATTGCCTCTATAGCCTGAAGTAGGGATGTTCCAGCTTCTGACACATTCCTGTACCAGCAGATCTGTGTCTGTACAGTCAAGCCTCAAGGAACATCATAGTCTGATTCTCAGCTCTTTCATTATCCTTCAACAAGTACATGGTGTCCCACTGAAATTTTCCCCAGCAAGCTGCACAAATACAGAAGCAAAAATCAACATGTAACAGAAACAATTGGAACATAAGCAAATACTGCCATAAGGAATCTATCTTTCAATTAAAAGAATGAGAAACACAGCAGCATTAGCTCTGGAAAGCTTAATGGGTCAGAAGCTATCATCAAAAACAAGACATTTTATCTGTGGGAGTTAATCAACTTTTGAGTACTTCTATCTTATGGCACTCCCAGTGACCTGGATCCAGAGCAAGCAGAGACAGCCTGTGAAAACCAGGTCTCCCAATGACCCATAAACACGGAGTTTCAGGAGCAGATACCTACATCTTTTAAAGCTAGACCATCCAGCTGTCTTGCACATGGAGTCAAACAGAAGAACAAGGTATGTACTAACAGTGAAACTTTATGGTAAGTATTAATTCCTGTCTGGACAATTCAGTGTGTGCTTTCTATGCTTCCTGGACTTTTAGATCTTCTCCAAGTACTCAATGTGGGATCTAAGACAAAAAAATTAAAATTTTTCACTTATCAGCATCAGTGACACAACGCTGGTATTTGCTGAGAAAACATGGACTAGGCCACCAGGCACAGAAAAGAGCACCTTTCCACAGAAATGGACACAATCCTGATGGGAAATAGAAGGTAACAATCTTTGGCAGATCTTACGGTTTGAAAATTACCAAATTTACAAATATTAGTTGTGGTGCTTTTATGCCGAAAAAACATTTTATTTCAAAGCTGGAGGTAGCTTCCCTAGCAGACCTTTTGCATCAGTGTCTGGACTCTACAGGTGATTGGTGGACAGAGCCCATAAAGGAAAGGTGCTTCCTGCTCTTCGTCATTCTTCATTGTCTTCTTCACACTCTTTACCGTTCTCCTCTGATACATCTTGAGAGAGAGCTCCTCTACAAGAGAGCTCCCCCTACACCCCCAGGGTGGGGGGCAAGCAATGGCTCTCAACGCTGTGCCACCAAAGGGCGGAATGCAAAAAAGCCTAAGCCTGGCTGCAGCTATTCTGCGGGAGTAGCCATGGCCCTCTTCTGCATGGGAGCTCCAATGTAGAGGGAGCTAACCTTTTGGACTGTGGCCAGTGCCAGCTTGCCCTAGTTTCTGGCTGGAGGCTGAAGAAACAAGTCGCTGTCTGCACCTGCAGACCCCTTCTGGTGGGTGCAGCCCTTCCCTCTTTCAGTGAGGGTTCAAACGCAGAGGGCCAGCACCAGCTCGTTCCAGTTCTTGGCAGTGGGAGAAAGAGAGGGCAATTCCTCCATAGCCACTTCTACAGTTTGATTCCCTTTGAAGATGCCAGGCAGAGGTGAGCTCTTAACCCTCTACCTCCCGTGGTGCCTAACACCAGAGGAGAAGAAAGAAAGGCTCTGCATAAGGATCATAGAAAACACTTGGACGAGATATCAAAAAGCCTATTTGCCATAAGAGGCATGGCCCCATGTGACCACCACCATGTTGGCTTTGTCTCCAGCGGGCTGGCAAAGATCCTGTATACTCTGCTGCTGAGAGTCTGAGGCTTGTACTAAGAGAGAGAAAGAGAGATCACAGGTGCTGATCTCCTAAGCCTTTGGCAAACCTATTGTATCCTCAGCATTTGATCAGCTATAGCCTCAAAAAAGAGCCCCAAGTCAGTGGGAGCTAGAATGATGCCAAANTCCCATTTCTCTCAGAGTGTGTGTAAAGGCACTGTGACAGTTTCTGCTTTACCTTTTTGATTCTTTCACTAATTTGGGGATTTTTCTTTTTCTTATTGGTGATGGGCTCAATAAACTGTTGTCTTTTTAGCAAAGTTGCTTCATTGCCTGTTGAACTCTTGGTGAGAGCTGGTTGTTGCGCTAAGACTTACAGGCACCAACTCAAACCAATTTAGACTCTCTCCCTAAACCATTACAGCAGAGAAGTGAGTTTCTGGAGCAGTTTCTTGCCTTCAGTAGCCCTGTAAAATAATCAAACTGTTTGCAAAATGAATAGTTTGTAAAACTATAACAATGTTGCATGTGACAGCATGTGGTGATGTAGGTCTCACCCAGTCCTACATTCCTGAATCCTACATGTATAAATAGTGATAAAACATGAATGCAGATAAAGAATAATTTCTGAAACATAATAGAGAGGAACAGAAAAAAGGGTTTGTTGGCAAAGTCCCCAAAGGTAATGATGAAGGAAGCATGAAAACTTGACAGCTTTTCTGTTACAGATCACAGCATTGTCTCAGTGT
>VZRI01009884.1:0-13395 GCA_013397515.1 Upupa epops
CTATGGTTCTATGAATCTATGGTGCAGCCAGAGAGGATGGAAGAGGCTGTTTAGGCGGTTCTTGGAGATAAAGACTTTTATTTAGCATCTTTGAAGAATTCTTTTGCACCCTTTTGAATTTAAATCAATCATCAGCCATTTCTTTAATTATGGAGGGACCTTCCCTGCTTCAAAGCCACCCACGAGCAGCACAGACATGAAGAGAGGAAGGTTGATTCTCCCTCAAAAGCAGTTGGGACTTGCATCCATATGATATCAAGTTTTTTAAGTTTTTTCCACTTTTCAAATTTCTTCTCATCAGATTCTGCAATGAATTCGCCAGAGGAAACAAAGAGCGGGCAAAATCACTTTCATAAAGTCTGGAAAAAATAATCCATCAAACCCTCTATAGTACATCAGGTTAAGGAAGAGACATCTGGCTTTTATTATGTTTTATAAGGTTGATAGCAAATAAGGGTATTAGAGTTAATTTACTTATTTAGAGAGAAATGACTCAATCACAGAAGCCGTGATTGTGACTGCATGTTAAGAGAACTCCAAAATCCTCTCCGAGCTCCTCTGGGAGTGAAACGGTGCCAATGGTAAAGCAACGTTTATTTTCCACAGAGGTATCCCCAAAGGGATGCGGAGATTAGAGTGAAACCACCAGGAATAAGTCCTTCCCAGACAGGCTGGCTGCGCAGGAACACGTACCCAGGAATTACTCAGCATTGTAGGTAGAACTGTAGGCTGAGAACGACACTTGCTTATGGTAATGCCAATGAGGAAATGCTGCCAAAGACGTGTTAAGAGATGTTAACAGGTGAACAAGAGGGAAAAACCAGACAGACAATTTACCTGGAGGACTTAGTGGTGTTGTTTGGCCTCTGGGAGTCTCTCGTCCATAGCCAAACTATCACAATGCATGAGGGCACACTCATGTCTGAGGGCATGGCTTTTGCAGCCTCTCAGCTTTGTTCCAGGGCTGCACCACCATCCTGGTGAAGAATTTATTTCTAATAAATCCTTTTTCTTCTGGCTTCATGCTAGCTGTTGCACTGAAAACTGGATGATGGAATATTGTAGTTCTCCCTCCTATGGACACCAAGGCTTTCGACAGGTGACTGCAAAGGCAAAGACATCCTGCAAAAGGGATGCTGCCATGGAGAACTGGCGGCGCACAGACTTTGGAGGAACACCTGCATCAAGGCACTGGAAAGGGAAAAGGACGGATTGACTGTTCTTCCAGAGCCACTTCCTTCTTCAGACCTAGTCTGTACAACTTAGAAAACAAAGTTGATGCGCCAATCCATCCCGAGGAGGACAAATCTCCAAACCTTTTAGCACCAGCCTGACATTTACAGGTTTTCCTCATCCTATTTAAGCGCCTGCTTGCTTTCATTAACTCTTACCACTTCGGGACACTGCCATGCTCCCAGGCTGAGGATTTCATCAGCCATCCCTATCTCAGTCACCCTGGGCCTCCTCCTCTGGCACTGAGGAGCAGCAGCAGCTTCACAAAGACTGCCATGTGTTTGGAAACAAAAAGAGAACTCCTGGTTGCAGTCAAGAACAGAGACAGGATATTTACACAGATATCAAACCCATCCAACAGTGCTCTCATCAACAGAGATGACTTCAGAGGGGATGGTCAACCTTCTGCTTTGGTCTAGAAACAACCCCCAGTGATCCTGTTTTTCTCCTGTGCTCTCCATCTTCACCAGGTCTCACTGGGTGCAGCCCCATGGGTTTTGCACATCGTTTTGCTGCCTGCCCTTGGCTTTTTTTGAAGTCTGCCACTTGCAAAGGGTTCATGGAGCAGTTGTCAACTTCAGCTGCAGCCAATAGCCTGGGAAGAGACTGGTGCAGCATAGAGCAACAAAGATGATGAAGGAAGTAGAACACCTCCCCTGTGAGGAAAGGCTGAGGGAGCTGGGTCTCTTGAGCTTAGAGAAGAGGAGGCTGAGGAGTGACCTCATTCATGTCTCTAAATCTGTGAGGGGTGGGTGTCAGGAGGATGGAGCCAGGCTCTTCTCAAGGTCATCTGGTGATAGGACAAGGGGCAATGGGTGCCAGCTGGAACAGAAGAGGTTCCATATCAATATCAGAAGGAACTGATATTGATATGGAACCCAGGGAGGGTAATGGAGCACTGGAACAAGCTGCCCAGGGGGGTTGAGGAGTCCCCTTCTCTGGAGATGTTCCAAACCCTCCTGGATATGTTCCTGTGTGACTTGGTCTAGGTGATCCTGCTGTGGCAGGGGAATTGGACTAGATGATCTAGGTTCCTTCTGATCCTTAATGATTCTATGATTCCATGGTCTCTGCCACCAGCGCATGAATCACTCCCCAGCAGCGTACTGAGTGAGGTGGGACTGCACGCTCCCCAGCACAGCAGTGTTCCAGTTCCATAACTCACTACTTTTTCTGTAGGGCCGTTTGTGTTAGGAGTTACCAAACCAGCATTACTGCCAACCCAGTATAAAAAGAAAACAACAAGAAAACTCCAAGATCCTTAAGGATATATCCATGGGGGAAGCAAAGCCCATGCCCAGAGGTCACCTTCAGGAGGCTCCAGACTCTTGGGAGAGCCAGGCTTATCCTAGAAACATAGAATCATCAGGGGTCGGAAGGGACCTCTGAAACATCATCCAGTCCAATCCCCCTGCCACAGCAGGATCACCCAGCCCAAGTCCAGGAGGGTTTCAAATGTCTCCAGAGAAGGAGACTCCACAAACCCCCCGGGCAGCCCCCTCCAGTGCCCTGTCACCCTGACTGGAAAGAAGCATCCTGGCATGCTGGAGCCTGGATCTGGATCTATTTGCTAGGAAATGCCACCCACAGAGGTAGCCCATCAGCTTGGGCTTGCGTCAATCCATGCCTTAGTTATCCAATAAAAACCAGGTATTTTTTTACCCACAGAAGAGTTTTACAGTGTTACAAGGGAGGGAGCAGCAGGAAGATGTGAGCTGCCCTGGAAATCTGATTCCCTTGGGGGTGATTACATCCCTAACGGCACCTGATAGCTCCAAGGGAGCTTTCAAGTGCCCTTTCAGCACAACTCTTCTCCAGGACACATCCATCCCTGATCCTTTGTCATCAGGTCTCTCTGCTGTTACTTTAACTCCAGCAGGGATTCCACTCCCCCACTCCCCCTCCCTCCTTCTATTTTAAGGAATGAATACATATTTTTTAATCTCATTTTTGAGCATCACCCCTCAGATTTCCAGATACAGATAACAATTCCTAGGGATTTTCTTTTCCCCCACCTCTCAGCGAGTTTTACTTTGGATGGAAAAAAAGTGCTGCTGCCACCAGCTGGAGCTTTGTGGAAAGAGCGTTAAAAAGTTCTCTTGCATCTCACACAGCACATAGAATCACAGCATCATTAGGCGTCGGAAGGGACCTCGAAAGATCATCCAGTCCAATCCCCCTGCCACAGCAGGATCACCTAGACCAAGTCACACAGGAACACATCCAGGCAGGTCTGGAACGTCTCCAGAGAAGGAGACTCCACAACCCTCCTGGGCAGCCTGTTCCAGTGCTCTGGTACCCTCACTGGGAAGAAGCTCCTACTGATATTGATATGGAACCTCCTCTGTTCCAGCTTGCACCCCTTGCCCCTTGTCCTGTCACCAGATGACCTTGAGAAGAGCCTGGCTCCATCCTCCTGACACCCACCTCTCACATATTTATAGACATGAATGAGGTCCCCCCTCAGCCTCCTCTTCTCCAAGCTAAAGAGACCCAGCTCCCTCAACCTTTCCTCATAACATACAGCTGCTTTGCCTTTTATTCCTGCTCAGTGCAATTAGCTCCGAACAAATATAATCCTGATTTGGCTACATGGAAACACAGAGCAAAATTCTATGTGATCTGATGAATTTTGCTTGAGCTGGATTCCCTCCACATGAATCACTTTTTCTGAAGTTAAATAACATCTCTTCTGAGCCATAATTTCACCGGTTAGAAGAGGAGCTGTGAGCTCTGAGGGGAGGTTTAGAGAGATTGAAGTGGCCTGAGGGATGGTCCTATTAAAAAAATCACAATTTAATGCAAACAGGGTGACTCAAATATGGGATTATCACTTCCACGATGGCTCTTTTGATTAAAAAGCAAGAGCTGGGAATTTTAGAGCAATGAGCAATGTAGTGGGGAGGACAGAGGTTGAGATTGCCTTCATGGATCTGAGCCAGAGGTTTCTGAGCTTTTAAAGCCCCACAGACAGCAATGCCCCTGAAAAGCCCAATGAACCCAACCCAAACAAACCCAGTTTTCCCTTAACGAATCTCACTTGCAACACAAAACAACCAAGGAGCAGTGCTGCAAGAGGCAAACTCTCCCCTAAATCCCAACCCAACCTCCAGGCGAGGTGATTTATGCTCAGAGCAGCTGAGCTCTCAGATGGATGTTCTTGGCTCGTTTGCAGAAATGCCACTCCAAGATAATTTTTGATTTAATCCATGCCACATGAGGCAGTGGCGGGGCTGACCCTTGGCTTTTAACCCCGAGACCTTTGCTGTTCTGGCTAAAGGAACTACTGTCTGTCCCCTGATAACCCCCCTGACATAACTCAGCTGGGTTTAATATCTCTTGCTGGTGTTTATTGATAAAGACTCAGAATCAGTGGGTCATGTTAGCAACTAGAAGCGAGCACCCGTGCAATGTATCGTGTCTCAACCCCATGCTCGATTTTCACTGCTATTTGTAGGAGACCTTCAAATCCCAGCCATGCTCAGCACAGCAGGTTTAGAGGTTGCTCCTGGGGGAACACTGCCCCCCTGATGCATTACCTGAGGCTTTCAAAACAGCATGGGGTTGTCTCTCAAATCCCTGTGCAAATACCCTATTAGACTCAGTCCAAGTGCTGACACAGACTGGGTTTTGCCAGGCTGGGACTGAAGAAAGCAGCCTCTGTCTTAAATACCTTTCTTAATCTACTAGCTCAAAGCACATCTGGCACTTCCATCACTGCCTTCTGCATTGGCTGGGTCTGCTGTGCCCTGTTAGACAAAGCTTTTCCGAAGAACAACTTTGTGTAGGTACTGCTAGTGAAAACCACAGCCCTGCTGATCTGATTCCTGCCCTGCAGAACCTTCATCCACCTGAGAGGCAGCTCGGTTACTAAACTGTGGCATTGCAGGAGCCTTGGCCAGCTTAGCAGGGGAGGGTCAAGAAGCACTCAGAATCACACATGTTAACGTGTGAAGCAAAAAGCAGGGAGAAAGGAAACAAAAACAACCTTCAGTGATGGTCAGAAAGACCAGGGATCCCTTGAGCAGGAATCCCCGGCAGGGGAGGCACACACGCTGGTGGACAAGCATGCCCTGGAGAAGAATTGCACGGTGCAGAAGAATTTGGGTCTCACCTATCCCTGCCTCAGTGGGTTTTATCACTCGGCTCCACAAAATCCCAGCAATGATGGATTCAGTGTGCTGATGGGAAAGCCACGGTGCTCCCCACGGTAACTGGCAACGGCCGGAGCCGGCAAAGCGCCGGGAGTGCGTGGGGGCTGGATGCGTTTGCTGATAAAGGGACAGGTTTTATCTCAAACAGAATTTTAGACTAATCTGGGCTTTTAAAGAGAAATGTGTTTGAGAGAAGTCTGGCTAAGCACGCAGGTGGCTGTGGGGAGGGGGTGTTCAGTGCAGGGATGCTCAGCATTTTTTGAGATGGGGGTGCTGCTTGCTGCTGCTGCTGCTGCTGAAGGTGGGTTCAGTGCGGAGGTCAGAGTTGCCAGAGCCTGGTCACAGGGTGGTCCTTGCAGGTCGCTGGGAGGGCAGCTGTGGGGATATGGCCAGCGCTGCCATACCTGGCCTGCAGATAAAACCCAACAGGAGACATCTGTGTGCAGAGCTTTCCCAGTCTGAGCAGTGAGGCACGCCTGGGAGCAGATTGACAGGAGGCAGATAAGCTGTTGACATCCTTTTAAAAGGGATTTCCAAAAATTGACTTTACCCCACCCTACCAAGAACCATCTTTCTCCAAGAGCTATGATGGTTTGAGGTCTGCTGTCTCCCCTTCCCTCCTCACCCCTCTTATTCCAGCTCAGCCAACATCTAAAGGAGAAAGAGAGAATGAAAGTGATAAAAAAATTGCTGTGAAGTGTTTAATGTCTACAAATCAGCTCTACAACTTCAGCACTGCCATCAGGGGGGGTGGGTGGGTAACCACAGTAGAGAATTCTATAGAATTCTATAGAATTGTCTACTATAAATAATGGAATCTGTAGAATTCTCTACTAAAGCATAGAATTCGATGCTTCAATGCTTTCCCTTTCTCTTACAAAGATGACCCTTTCGAGCCTCGTTAGAAGGTAACTTGCAATAGTGACCATCTTGCATGCAATCAGGTAGGTCAGCAATTAATCCTGGAAACAAATGGGTGATGCTACACTCAAAGCAGGTAAGCAAAGGGCTTTCCAGTCTCAAGACAGATAGAGAAGGTGATGAATTTACTTATCCACTCACAGCCTTGCAGATATAAATAAAACCATCAATAAAAATAGATTGGACCCCCGGATCCTTGGCAGAGAAATGATAAGGAGATCTGCAGCTAACGGCCCCTGAGCTATGGAAGATTTCCAACACCCAAGACAAGCCAGCCAGCCAGCTTACATCTTCACGTATTGCCTGGCCATTGTGGGAACTATTGTATTAAGGTCTATAAACATCCTGGGCTTTATCTGGGGCTGTGGAGAGGAAAGCAGAGGAAGAGACCAAGGGAACCACAGGCACTGATTGCCCTTGGTACCCACAGTGAGGGGGTGTGTTGTTCCCTTCGGGCACAGCTTTCTTTGCACACCTCTCTTTGTGCCACTGCACAAAGTCCCTAGTTAAGATTTTGCCTCTCAGTGCAGATGCTGTTTGCAGCTGGAGCATTGTGCAAGTCACAGCACTGTCCAGGATTGAGCAACCCCTTGTTTCAATGCTTTTCTTCCAGCCTCGGCAGGATGGGAGGCACCAGTCCTGGTAGCAAGAACCTGCCTTTACTCCAGCTCATTCCTCCATCTTCCCCAGATTGGGATGCTTTCCCTCCATCCAGGTCACACCCCAGAAGCTCTCAAGGCCATTCCCAGGAGCATCTTATATGGAAAGGGAAAAGAAGAAGCCTCAGTCACCTTTTCCCTTTGCATCTCTGGACATCCTTCAGGCTTTAACTGCATCTCTTCGCTCCATCTTTCCCCTCTGTGGCTGTACCACACGCAGTGCAATGGAGTCTCAAGTCTAGATCTGGGCTCCCAGATGGAACAGCGAGATACACCAGTACCGCGTGAGCTAGCAACAGGAACTTGGATGCAGCTGCTGCGCCCAGCACTTCCCAAGTATTTATTTATCTTTTCTTTTTCTAAAAAAAAAAAAAGCCTCTTTCTTTCATAGAATTAAGCACAGGAGAAAAATGTGAGGGAAGCATTTAGGGAAACATGGTGGCCAAGTTTTGCTGCTACACCGGAGGATGCCAAGGAAAATCAAACAATAGTCTGGAAGGGACAGCAGCAGGGGCGGAAGGATAAGGCTGTGGTTCCTCATGCTGAAGGAAAGCTTTGGTTCAGCTTGAGCTGGGATCTTTTGGAAATGAACCCAGAACCCCACTCCTGTGAAGGCTTCTGAAGCTTAGATGTCTCCTGCTGGGGGCAGTTCATGTGTCCCTACGTGGTGGTGGGTGACATGTTCTGCCTGACCCGAAGTCTCCCTCTATGGACTAACCCGCATCCCCGCACACTGTCGCGGGGGGTTAGCTTTTCATTGGCGGTTGGGATCACGGTTGTCTGTTTGGATCTCTGACAACGTGACGTTTGTGTGTTGGTTTGCCTGTGTGAGTCTTTACTTGGGACTCATCCATCACTCTCCTAGTTAAAACAGAGCAGCTTGTCGAGAGGAAGTCATTTGTCTCTCACGAAAGAGCCGCCCTCCCACCCCCGCCGACCACTCCATCGTGGTGCAAGCGAATCCATTAGCTTCCCTGGAAAATGCATCATCTGATGTTGGGACTAAACTTTAGACTAACAAATCCCTCGAGAAGACATGAAGGAGCCATCTCTGTCACCCAGCTCAGTGGTCAGGTCAAAACCTGGCCTCTCTTCCCATTAAATCTTCAGTGTCTACGTTGAAGGGGAAAGGTTGCACATCAGCAGTGACTCTGCTCGGCAACCAGAGCCAGCACCCTGATCCCCAACCTCCCAAGCAGGCTCTTGGCTCTTCTTGAAGCCAGTCTCTGGAGACATTGCCTCTCCTCATTCCTCTCCTGTTCCTCACAAGGGAAAGAGGGGAGGAAATGCCTCTTGGAGGTGAATGGCTGAAACAACCCAGAAATAAACTCGGTGAGCAGGAGGGAACCCGTGCTAGGAAACAGCCACTCATGTCTTTGTGTCCGGCAACCCTGCAAGCTCTGCACCATGCAGGAGCAGTGCTGAGGGCAGGGCTCCAAAGAAAACAAAACACCCCAAACTCATGCTACTTTTCCTTTTGCTTAAGTCTACCTTTGAATACTAACACTTCCCTCACAGAGTAAAGTCCCACCCTATCTGTACCCCAGACCTTCAAGCCTGAGAGAAGGTCAGGAGTTTATCCCATTCTCGTGTCCAAGCAGAACCCAGGGTGATGTATGCTGAGATGAGCCCAGCCACAACACTTACAAACATCCCCAATGTCCTCCATTTGAGCAGGTGAGAGGAGCTCTCTTTGGGTCCTGTGGCACAGGGGAAGACCAGTCTTACCTGGGATAGAGTGATGGAGTCAATGATGCCTTCTAGGAGGGTTCCTCCATCCCAAAATCTCTTCATCACTGGACTACAGTCTTCCTTGGTTGCATATGACAAATGGAAGGGGCTGCCAAGACCAGCACTTAGAATCATAGAATCCTTAGGGATCAGAAGGGACCTCAAAAGATCATCTAGTCCAATCCCTCTGCCACAGCAGGATCACCCAGACCAAGTGGCACAGGAACACATCCAGGCAGGTCTGGAACATCTCCAGAGAAGGAGACTCCACAACCCCCCTGGGCAGAAGTTCCTGCTGATATTGAGATGGAACCTCCTGTGTTCCATCTGGCACCCGTTGCCCCTTGTCCTATCACCAGATGACCTTGAGAAGAGCCTGGCTCCATCCTCCTGGCACCCACCCCTCACATATTGATAGACATGAATGAGGTCACCCCTCAGCCTCCTCCAAGCTCAAGAGANTTTGTCAGGGTCTTTCACCTGCCAGACCACAACACTATGAAATGAGGGTCTGGGAACCTCTCATTCACAGCCAATTTATTCTTCTAATCAGTGGAAGGGAAGAACGCTCAGTCCACTACCTCTCACACTGAATGATTATTGTTATTTGGGAGTCTTTATAAAATGCAACAGCCAAAGAAAATGAGCATTAGTAGTCATCAAAAAGCTCATAAAGCAAACCAAACCGATGCTCTGCTCACCAAACCATTGTCTTTTTTCTTTTCGTTTTCAAATTGATTTCATTTCTTTTCCATGAGCAGCAAAGCCCTAACAGGTCTACACTAAAAGAGAGGAAAGACAAAAGTTTCCCCTCTATCTGATGTGGAAAATCGGAGGGGAAATCAGAAATAAGAGAAAAATAAAGAAGCTAAATGAAAAGTGAAGAAGACAAATGGATCTCCAGCTAGAATGAGATTATAAAATCCCTAGTGAAAAATGAAGCATCTTTGAAAGTTCATTCCTGAACTTTGTGGGACAGAGCTGTGAAAGCAAATACAGCTGAACTCCAGCGAGGTGGAGAATATCGCTGCTTTCAGACAGGGGCTGTAACGGATTCTGATTTAAAGACAACAGCTTTATTTTTCCATGGCCTTGAGGGGATTAAGATAGGAGAGGAGTTCTGCCTCGCCACTGGAGATATAAATCCTGGAGGGTCACTCCGTAGCCATCCATCAAGTGAGAGGAAGGGAGGAGGCAGAGTCATTTTCAGTAGTAAATTTTGGGAAGAACAAGCACTAATGGCCTAAAATTAAGAAAGAAAAACATCGGGCTAAATAGTAGGAAATGTTTTATAACGGTGAGGTCAGGCAGACAATGGAGAAACCTGCCAGGAGAGGTCAGGGGCTCTGCAATAATGGAGATGCTCGCAGATGGATGGAGGAACTAGTAAAGCTCATCCCTGAGCCCCTGGCATGGGGCTACCCCGTGGGGGTGCATGTGATCCCAAAGGTGATGCATTTTTGGGGGGAAAGGCTGGGTTTCTTGTAAGTTTTCTTGCTCTTTTCCAGCCAGGAGCAAGGTGCAAGGGAGGTCAGGGGGCAGAGCTGCAGCCCATTCCCCTTGAAGCAACCAAGATCTGCCCCAGCTGTTCCCCTCTCCAAACGAACACAGAGGCTGCCCAGTGAGGTGGGATCATCCAGATGGAAAAGGAAGAAAGAAGCTTTTCAGCAGAGCCCTCCCACCAGCAAACTGGGAGAGCGATGCGGTGGGTGGAGGACGAACCCGGGCACCCAGGGGTCCACACGGATGCCAGTAAAGCCACTTTCTTAAGGCTGTCAGGTTGATTTCCTCCCAGCTCCCTGCACGGACACCTGCGGTCTGTTAGGCGACACGTCGTTATATTTTTGCAACTTATGCTGTCCATCATCACCCCCCGGCAATCAGCACGGAGCGGTGATAAATGATACACAGGCAGTTTATTATACACACCAAATCCTCTTCACTTGGTGGTCCAGGGGTTTACCTAATACGTATTGTTCCTCTTCTGCTCGGATTTGCATCGTGGATCCGTTCGATACCTTACAGGGACTGTTGAATAGGTGATGGAAAACACAGAGTGCACCCAGCAAGTTTATTTCCCATCATCTCCTATCCCGTGGGAACCCAGTTAACACTCTAATTTTTCTGTGTTTCCCGTAAACCCAACTGAGTTCAAAATATTAACTAGTAGGAGCGAGGGGTGTCGTTGTGACAGCACAAAGCTCTCAGTAGAAACCTGCCGGAGGTCTGCAACAGGACAGGAAGGAAGGAGAAGCTGTGGCAGCTGGTTGAGACCATAGGGAGCATTTTGGAAAAGAGAAGGCAACCCGCTCCCGTTGGACTGTGACCACGCACAGGTCAGCATGCTTGGTTTTTAAAATAGAGATAATTCAGATAGTAAAATCCTGGCAATGGGTCTGACCTGAAAGACAGCACAGGAACACCCATCCTCATCCTTACGTCTGCCCTCTCCTCTGAGAGTCTTTCCTGCTTTGACGTGTTGTCCGAAACACCTCCTGAAGTGGACTGTTGAGGGCAAGGGAGCGTTCCTAATGTATAAGGTGTAATTAAGTGCTGGTAACACATAGCAGAGGACACAAGTCAGAGAAACATAGACTCCTTCCTCCAAACTCACCCTTCAGCACCGTCAGAGCAGGTTTCCACCAGCCCACTGGAGACAGCATTCCGTAAACGTGTCCCTCCTTGCCAAGAAGTGAACAGGAAGGATTTCTTCCACAGCAGTGCTGTCACTCAGGCATTTGGAGAGGCTGTTCCCAGTTTCCCCCCTTCAGTACCAGGCAGCTGCCAGGGTGGTCCAAGACAAAACCTCTGACAAGATGCCTGGATGTGGTTTCTCCACTGGGGAAGTCAGGGGTACTGTTGGAGGTTGGTGAAGGAACAGGACAAGGAATGCAGTTATCACAGGAGGTCATGAGAAGTCAGCGAGGGGGATCTGAAAAGGATCGAGTAGGATGTCAGAGAGGATTTTTGCAGCTGCTTGTGGACAAACCAAGAGCAGAGAGGGCTGTCAGGGTACCGGTGCCTTCATCTAGGGCATAGGCATGGAAATGGCTGGGTTTGCAGATGACAGGAGGAGAAAAAACAAGCAGTGAGAGGGAGAAAGGAAGAACTTGAGAGGAATGGCACCGTCTGCTGGACTGAAGGGCAGCTCTTTTCTCTGCTAGAGCTTTGTTTCTGTCTGGCTCCTGGGGGAGGAGAATTGGCCTACAGTTATAGCAGTAACTTTGAGTAACTTCTCAGGAAACAGCTTATTTAGATAGCACTGCCTATTCCTCAGAGGAGAGGATAGAAGAACATATTGCCTGTTACTAATGAATGGCTTTTCCACAACTAATGATGTTTACAGGGATGGATACTCCAAGGTCTCCTCAGTATCTCCACTAATAGGATGGGTTTTGGCACCGAGAAGCAGGGCTTGTTCACACACACACACACACACACACACACACACACACGATAGGAGAGAGTTAACTATCTTCTCTGGTTGTAATGGAAAATTAAGCAGGCATGACGCATCTGTTTAGAAGACTTTTTTCTTATCTCCAGGATCGAAAAGAATGCCAGAGCCTGAAGACTAGAAACTGAGAGCAGTTCATTCACTGCCAACACATGCGGGCTGGAGGGGTTCAGGTTGAACACAAGCTAAGGGTTGGAGTCTCTGTCCAGTGCAATAAATGATTGTTTCCACTGACTGCAGTAGGAACAGCTTTAGACCTTGATTTCTTTCCTTGAGTTTGCAGTAAATAAAAAGCTTCAAGCAGAACCTATTAAAGCTCTTTCACTTTTCCAGGCTCCAGTCCTCTCAAAAGTTAACTCTTACAAAATTAGAATCATAGAGTCATCAGGGATTGGAAGAGACCTTGAAAGATCATCCAGTCCAATCCCCCTGCCAGAGCAGGACACCCCAACCAGTCACAGGCAGGTTTCAAGCATCTCCAGAGAAGGAGACTCCACAAACCCCCCCAGGCAGCCCCCTCCAGTGCCCTGTCACCCTCCCTGGGAAGAAGTCATAGAATCGGTCAGGGTTGGAAGGGACCACAGGATCATCCAGTTCCAACCCCCCTGCCATGGGCAGGGACACCCCACCCTAGAGCAGGCTGGCCAGAGCCTCATCCAGCCCGGCCTTAAACACCTCTAGGGATGGGGCCCTAACCACCTCCCTGGGCAATACATTCCAAGCTCTCACCACTCTCACGGTGAAGATCTGCCTCCTCACATTAAGTCTAAATTCAATACAGACAAATGCTCTTTGCTTTGGGAGAAGGATTCAGCCGTCCTGTGTTCATCATAACCTGCTGGGGTCAATCCCACTAATGGAGTCTGGTGAATTTACTACCTGGTCTGGAAGAGGATGAAGGAGAGCATTCCCAGATACAATAAGGATTTTAAGGGAGGAAAAAAAAAGCCAGCAACAAACCCAACAAACTTTTCAAGAACTTTGCCAAATTGTTGGCTGCAGATCCTGCACAACAGGAAATGATGCTCAGCCCCGTGTCCAGGTTCCCTTTGCAGCACCAATTCACAAACTCATGCTGTTACGTGATGTTTTCAGGTGTGAACCGAGTCCAGACCACAAACCCCAACGTTTTCAGGAGCTCAGGGCTCTGGGTTAGGCTTCTCTGCTCAGGTGCACAGCTGCAAAGCAGAATTCAAGCCCCCCACACATCTCCCCTGCACACTGCCTTTGGCAAAGGCCA
>VZRI01009884.1:13433-30077 GCA_013397515.1 Upupa epops
CCCACCCCCCCCCAGTGCTGCTTTCACTCTGCATTTCTACTCCATATTTTTATGCACAGCAATACTCAACCAAGTCTCCTTTTTACAAAGCACAGTCCCTCTGAAAGAAAACAAATAGAACTTCACAGCTACTACCTCAAAGCAGTCGATTTCGTGTTCTAGGCAGGGTAGGTTTGTAACTCCGAATCGTTGGCTCTGGGAACCTCTCTCATGGCTGGATTTCTGCAGCATGTGGTTTTAGCAAGTTTTTCTAACGTCATTTCTGATCAAGGGAGTTTTCAGTAACAACTTCCAGCATATTACCAGTCAAGGTTAAGAGGGAAAGGGAAATTGAGAAGAGGAGGTGCTCCTGCTACTCTCTGAGGTGGCAGGGGCTGCAAGAGAGGGGACTTGTGCAGAAATTCAAGGAGTTGCTGTATTTACAGAGACTGTTTAGTAGGGAAGGAACCAGCAGCATTTGCAACACCCTTGGCAAATGACAACAGTGTGCAGCTGCCTGGAAATGAGCAGCGTTAAAACCACCCATAGCGAATCGATTTCAAATCATGAGCTATCTGGTCCAGCCTGCTCCCGCAGAGGCCGATTGCCCTGCAGAGAAACACACTGTGCTTTTGAAAAGCGGTTTAACCCAGCCTGGAAAATATCTTGCAGACCAGGACCTGTCTCCTAGCAGAGGCAAAACTTACACAAACCTTTTGTTTGTGCTGGGCAGGTTGGGAGCAGCCCTGCCTGTCAGATCATAACTCGAACCACACTCACAGCTTCACTCCGCAGCAGCATCCTCTCCAAGTTCACCCATGTGAAGAAGCTGAGCTTGCAGCAACTCATCACAGTGCAGGGACTAAAAAGGATAACACAGGCTTTGCAGAGCAAAAAGCTGCCTTTCCTCACCCATGATGACATGGAACAAATGGATCAGCTGTCTGAGCTCAGTCCTCAGGCTGACTTAGTGTGATGCGTTTAGCTGCATCGAACAATTTCTTGCCCCATAATCCTGCAATGTTTCATCACCTCCGAAACACTGAAGACCGGCTTGAGAAACCAAACAGCGAGCATCTTTCTGGTCTCCTTCTCTGGAGATGTTCCAGACCCACCTGGATGTGTCTCTGCGCGACTTGGTCTGGGTGATCCTGCTGTGGCAAGGGGATTGGACTGGATGATCTTTCGAGGTCCCTTCCCATCCCTAAGGATTCTGTGATTCTATGATTCATCCTCCTGTTACAAAACAAAACAAGAAATTGCCTTTCAGCCAGGCAGAGGCAGGATCCCATGATCTTCCAGGGTTGCATCCGTCAGGCCAGTACCAGAGATTCAGAAAATCTGTCTCATGAAAAGCACCTTCTGCTTTTAGGTGCCAGTTTATTTGATTTCTTCTTCAGGACACCTCGACATCATCTTTTAAAAGGTCAAGGACCACCAGCTCCTGTTGATTTTATGCTGAGTTGTGACTACTCAGCACTTTGGAGAAAGATGATGCTCTGGGGAGGAATCCTTGGGAGCCTGTGGGAGGTTTGTCGTTATCTTCTAGGTAACCAGGGTTTTCATTATAAAACTCAGCTCTTCAGACCCAAGAAATTTTACCAGCAGTGTATTATAGTGTGAACCTAAGCTCAATCAGCTCGTCTTTCTCAGAGATGGAGTGTAGAATTAGTAGCTGAATTTGGAGCTGTAAATTAAACCCAGTCATTTGGCTGATGAATACCCTCAAGGAGATTTAATTCCTTGCCCTATGCTTATCATTCCTTTGTTTTTCCATGTCCAGTCTTCCCCGTAATGTGGGATCTGCTCAGTCCTGGGCAGTGAAAAGGATTTTAATAACATCTTATGTTTGTTTTCTCCTGTTCATCTGATTTCAGCTGGAATCTCCACAGCATCCCACAAACAGAGAAAACTCCAATGGCAGAAGTGGCAGAAGCAGGACTCTACAAGCCCCAGAATTAATGGTGACCCTTGGACTTCTGTAAATGACAATAAAGAACTGACTGATAAGCTTCGTTTAGCAGCACAGGTTATGCCACCACTTCCCCCTCTCTTAATTCTCTCAGATGGCTAATAGATTACTAGAGTTAGGAGGGAGTGGTCAGTGAAACATACTGAACGTGCAAAGGGATGCTCATTGAAACAAGAAAGTTATCAGGGAATAAAGCAGTGAAACTGAGCTAGCAAGGGAGAGGAGAAGTAACAGCTACAGCCCAAAGGAGACAATGCAGCAAACTGTCAGAAAGGCTGGTAAAATTTAATACAGATCTCTAATATTTAGAGATTAGATTTCTACATCTAGATATATATAGATAATTTATAGAGAGCTATATAACCTATAATAGTTTAATGTATTATTGTCATATACAAATAAAATTAGAGCATTGGAGTGGAAGAGACTGAGAAGGGAGACCAGTCTGGACCGACCACAATGATTCCAGGAGAGAAATTCCCATTTCAGCACCCAATACCTACATTTCCAATATGCTGGGACAGCATCCTTCACCTATTGCTCCCACTTCGCTACCTGCCTGGTGCCACCTCATCCCTGCATGGACCCTGAAAATCATTTGGGCCTCAGTAACCAGCTGCCTTCCTTAGCAGCCTGGTATTTGGGAGCTGCCTTACAGTCACAAGCTTTCGGTTTGCGGGATCACCTTACAACCACAATTGGATTTCAGAAGCACGCTGCAACAGCCTGACTCCCAGCATTATACCGAGATGTTTTCTTAGCTGCATTTTCTGTTTAGTCTGAGTTCCACATAGTTTAGGGCTTAGGAAAAAGAAAATTAAAAACAATCTGAAAAAAAATCTCAGGTAGTTCAAATAACCTCTGCGGCAGCATCCTCTGAGTAGGGCCTGCCTTACCAATTTGCAAGAGTATTTGGCTCTGCTAGGCAGCCAGCACAACCCTAGCAGCACCAATTGCTGTGCTCAGTGTCTGGCAACATCATAGAATCCCCCTCTCCACTGTGTTCCCAGGGACCACCAGAGTTCACCAGCAGCTCCCAAGAGCTCTTAGCCAGAGCAGGAAAGAACTAGCTCTGCCCAAAGAGCCCCCAAGGCATCTTTAGTGCCTTTTCTGTATTAGAGACAACTAATGGCCAGAGCACTGACCTGGCCTGAAGGATGTCCCTTGGATGTCAGATGACCCTGGGGCAATGTTCCCCCTGCTCTGTGACCTCGTTTCCCTGGGTGTAAAAGGCAGAGCTGACATTTAACCTCCTGTAAAGTGCCTGAAGTTCCTCTGTGGAAAGAGCTGCCTTGGTGCTTCAGCTCTGCATTGCAAACCGAAGGCACAGCTGCCCATCGCCTCAGTTCCCCACATCCTCTGCTGTGCCCAGGGATGCTACTGCCAGCCCCCAGTGAGATGTTACCGAGCGTTTCAACATCACCAGCCAAGAGGTATAATACACCCACAGCTTCAAACAACAGAGTTAATGGAGGATACAGCACAGATGCCTCACACAGGGAGACAGTTCAGCTACCAGCTGCTTTGCATTTCATGTGTGCTTGTGAAAATTCATCTTCAGAGCCTCTTGCTGCCTGCAGCAGTGCTGAGTTCTAAGAGGAAAAGCAGATCCAAAATTCCAGCTGCCTTCCAAAGCTCGCAGGTACGTGGAGGATTTCCAGTCAGAGGGCTGCAAGCAGCTCACAGTGAGCACAGAATGACCACTTCTGTCACTAAGGCAGTCAGACCCTGGTGGAAATCCCCAAGCCAGATTAATCCATCCCTTCCACAATCAGCCAAGGAAGACATTAAGTCTTCAGGCTGCCAGGGAATTGCCGGAAGCCAGGAATGCCGGCACCAGCTATAAAGACTAATTGACAACGACAGCAAAATTCGATGACGTCCTTTTAAATTCTTCCTGGCAGTCCTGATGTGATTTAGGGATCACTGGAGCACTGAGGATGAACTCCCTCTGCTGAGACCATGGCTGATGGGCTGCAGAGAACAGGAGGCTCCTTGGCAAAGGAGATGAAGCTTTATCCTTGCCAGCATCTCTGACTCCATCCTTACACAGATGTCTTTCATGAAGAGAGGCTGATCTAAGACAGAGAAGGTGGATCATAGGATTAATTGGTACAGCAGCATGGGACACATGTAGGATGTCCCCATCTGGTTTGGGGGGAAAACCAAAATGGTTTGCATTTGGGTTAATATTCATCTGGATTGTACCTCTACAGTGTGCAGAGGTAGATAGATGTGGTTTCAATAACCTGAGTAAATACAGACCTGGCTAATGGAAAACTTGAAATCTCAACCGCTCTGCTGGGAAAAACTCCTTGCAGCTTCCCAGAGAGTCCATGAGCAGCCTCAGACCTCACCTACATAACCCACAGGACTCTTCTGGGCTTCAGAAAGACCACAAAGCTGTTTTCTTCTTTAAAAGACCTGGGGGAAACACTTTGAACAACCCCTGGGAGGTGGTGTTCTGCAGGCTGCTTTCAACCCCTGGTCCTGATATCATATCTCCCCACCTTTCATAGAATCATAGAATCATTATGGATCAGAAGGGACCTTGAAAGATCATCCAGTCCAATCCCCCTGCCACAGCAGGATCACCTAGACCAAGTCACACAGGAACACATCTGGGGCAGGTCTGGAATGTCTCTAGAGAAGGAGACTCCACAACCCCCCTGGGCAGCCTGTTCCAGTGTTCTGGTACCCTCACTGGGAAGAAGTTCCTGCTAATATTGATATGGAACCTCCTCTGTTCCAGCTGGCACCCATTGCCCCTTGTCCTATCACCAGATGACCTTGAGAAGAGCCTGGCTCCATCCTCCTGACACCCACCCCTCCCATATTTATAGACATGAATGAGGTCTCCCCTCAGCCTCCTCTTCTCCAAGCTCAAGAGTGCCAGCTCCCTCAGCCTCTCCTCATAAGGGAGATCCTCTGCTTCCTTCACCATCTTCCTTCAGCAGCTGCCTCAACCAAGCCTGTTGACAACCTGGGATGTTTGGATCGCAGGCTCTTTACACAGCCAGAGCACATATCTGCTTCTTCTGCGTCATCTTCCCCTTTGCTCACCCATCCTCCCCAATGCCCCCTGTTTTTCTCTCCCACAACCCTGAAAATGTCCTTTTTTCTTTTTTTTAAGAGCCGCCTCATTGTTCCTGGCAGGATGGGCAGAGCGCGGGCCGCACAATGCAAGTGCCCTTTTCTCAGGATGTACGTTGGTCATCCCAGGGCAGGAAAGTGCTTACGGAGGGGCTTCCTCAGCAAGCTGCCTTCGGCTCTTCACTTTCCTTCCCTGTTCCCAGCTAGCTCTTACACCGATCCTGGTTGACTGATTACCAGCCACCCCCGGTAGGAACCCACTGGGGGCAACCAAATTGTTGTGCATCGTGCCAGCTTCATGCCAAGCCCCGTGAACATTCAGCACCCACTGAGTCTATCATTCTCCTCAGGTAAATTCAGCTCTACCTCAATACCTGCATTCCATGGAGCAGTGGAAGAGTAACCCCATGGGAACAAGAGTGTCATGCCCATCTCATCTGATGACAGCAGTCTCCATCCTCGCTGACGTAACATGCGCGGACGCCAGCTCAGTAAACGAGGGCAGGAGTCCTTTCATCGCTTGCCAGCCTTTGTCCTTGGACACGCATGAAACTCCTGGGCATCCTGAGCTTGGGGCCAGAGCTGGGCTCCATCTGCCTGGCAGCCCATGGAACAAAGGGCTCTCTGGGTGTGCAACATCCACACTGGGTTCTGCAAATGACATTAAGCGGACATATATAACTAGCTGTTAGTATCTCATGGTTCAGAACAACGTGTACCACCACTGAGCCCAGAGACATCCTCCCTGGGGACTTGTACAATGCGAGGCATTCACCCTCACCCTCCTCCCAGACATCAGCGCTCCTCATAAACCCAGATGTGAAGCTGCTTTTTGCATCTGTTAGGCTTGAGTTCACATGCTAAAATAGCTCGTGCTGAACTTGCAGTCCCACCACTGGAGCCCAGCCTGTACGTCACGGGGGGCTTATGCCATTGACCATCATGTAAACTCCAGACACCGAGTTTCCACTAAGCAGAACAAGTCTTGCACTCTAAGCAGGCCAGGGGAAAACACAGCCCATGTTTCTTGTGCCAATCTTGTTTCAGAGCTAAATACCTCTTGGGGAACTAGCTGTCAAAGGAGGTAACATCAACCACTCCGAAGGCTAGAAGCACCTTCAAGGCCAGGGCACAGCCCTCTTGCAGCAGTGAGCAGTGCCAGCGTGTAGTAACATGAATTGCAAGATCTCACAAAGCTTGGCTGCAAGCATTGAGACCGAGTCATCACAAAGAGACCACAAAAACGCAGCGGGTATCTCACCACAGAATTTCTTCATGCCTTCACTGCTCTTCTCCACACTCATCCAGGATGCATTTCCTGGGGAGGATTTATTTCTACCTCAGGACTCATCCTTCTTCCCACAGATCACCGGTCTCTTGTTCACACCTCACCTTCATCTCAGCATCACCACTGCTGCTTATGGCCATACGGTTGTCCTTAGGGAAGCCCCTGAGGTGATGGAGGCTCAATCCCTGTTTGTGGTAGGGAAGGAAAGCACAGATGAGAGCACACAGTTCCCACAAGCTTTCATTGAATTTATACCATCAGGTAACTACTGCGGGTCTTCACGGGGACTTGGCATTCAAGACCTTCCCTCCCTTTATGCTGAGTTAGAGACCAGAAGGCCTACAGGGTTGCTGTGTCAGCAAAACATCCAAGCCTGCCCCCATCATGGGAAAGAATCAGTAAACCAAAGCGGTTTGAATCCTTTTTCCTCTGAGGCCTGAATGAGCTTTGGAGAGGAAAGTGCTTCTCAGCATCCTGACATCTGAATGTGTTGTTAAGGAAGAGGTGTGTATCACTAACACACTAATTCATCTGGGCTTGAAAGCTCCAAGTGGCGTTTTGAATGACAATTTGCTCAGGAGTCCGTAAACACACGAGGAGATTTATCAGGCTTTGGTTAACATGGGAAACAACCCAAGAGAGGGATTTTGGAACTGTGGCTTTGTCTTCCGCATGTAATGTATGTTCTGTCTGATTTGTAAGCCTGAGGATGAGGAGGTGTTTGGGGAGCGCTGCTGGTTCACCCCAGCAGTGAAAAGCAAGATAGCTTTTTGAGTGCAATTAGTAACTGCGGTTACGTTTATTTGATTAAGTGGCTGCAACTCCCTGGTAGAGTTCCCAGATTTTGGGGAGGAAGAGATGGGAGACGGGAAAAAGGAAAGTGATTCATTATCTCAAGTGTGTTCTAAGCTTAAAATAACCTGGAGAAGCCCTGTTTCACTGGGTGGTGCTGGAGACCAGCAGACACACTCATGAAGAGATGCATCTAACAGAGAATGGAAGTCACCAGCTCAGCAGTGTCCAAGCTATTTAGGTTTTCTGCATAAAATTGCTTTGAAAGCTGAAAATACCCACTCAGAGGAAATAATTCATGACCAGAATTGATGGAAAGTTTTAGCCGGGTCTAAAAACCATGGGAGATATTTCAGTGATGTCAACGCACCAGGCTGGACAGGCTGGAGAGACCTTCTCTCACTCTGGGAACTCCCCACATAGCTCCTACTTTGCACCATGGCCTTAAACCTCTGTCCTTTATGCTACAACTGAACACAAAGACCTTGCCAAAAGCTACCCTAAAAAAGTTGTAGTTCGCCCATCTAACCACCTGAAACCACTGCTTCGTCATTTTGTTCATGTGGAGCAAGAGGACAGAGCAAAGGGGCTGGCTTGGGGGCTTCTCTGGCTTGAGAGATTTGACACATGGGCATCCTTGTGGTGTCTCAGCCTAGTGCTGTCACTGCTGGACCACAACTACAACAGCTTTGCAGGGGTTTCACCCAAGGTTGTTTTCTCAAAGCAAAACAGGAATCTTTTCTAAGAGCACCGAAGGCTTTTGCCAGGAGAAATCAAAGTTTCCAACCTGGAATCACCAGGGATCAGAACGGACCTCAAAAGATCATCCAGTCCAATCCCCCTGCCACAGCAGGATCACCTAGACCAAGTCCAGGAGGGTTTCAAATGTCTCCAGAGAAGGAGACTCCACAAACCCTCGAGCAGCCCCCTCCAGTGCCCCATCACCCTCCCTGGGAAGAAGTCATAGAATCATAGAATCAGTCAGGTTTGGAAGGGACCACAGGATCATCCAGTTTCAAAGCCCCTGCCATGGGCAGGGACACCCCACCCTAGAGCAGGCTGGCCAGAGCCTCATCCAGCCCGGCCTTAAACACCTCCAGGGACGGGGCCCCAACCACCTTCCTGGGCAAACTATTCCAGGCTCTCCCCACTCTCACGGTGAAGAACTTTCTCCTCACATCCAGTCTAAATCTACCTATCTCCAGCTTTGCTCCATTCCCCCTAGTCCTGTCACTAACGCAGTCACCCAACGTGGGGCGACTTGTGTTTGAACAGAGCCAAACCTCTGTCTTCATCCAGCAGGGCTGGCAAAGGGAAAAGAAGGGTTTGGAAAGAAACACCCTGGACTCTGGAGGACAGCAAGTCCCAGGCAGAGAAGAAATCAAAACTCACAGAAATAATAAAAAAAATCCAAAGGGAAGGTTCAGACCCCTCCTCGTGAGTCTTGGTGCAAGCTGGAACAGAGGAGGTTCTATATCAATATCAGAAGGAACTTCTTCCCAGTGAGGGTGATGGAGCACTGGAACAGGCTGCCCAGGATGCTTGTGGAGTCTCCTTCTCTGGAGACATTCCAGACCCCCCTGGCTGTGTTCCTATGTGACTTGGTCTAGGTGATCCTGCTGTGGCAGGGGGATTGGACTGGATGATCTTTCAAGGTCCCTTCCGATCCCTAATGATTCTATGATTCTATGATTATTCACCACAAATGATTCAAAACATGGCTATCGGCCAGCACCACTCTTCCCACCTCTGGAATTCCAGCTCATCCTGCCTGACAGAGTGACAGCAGCAATATGGACCCCCAGCACCCACCTTATTCTGCCTTCCCTACAGCATAACCAGAATAACACAAGGGAAAATAAAGCCAACCCCAATCTGCCAGTGCTGTAAGGAGAAAAACAGGGTACCCTTGTTTTTAGGATCCATTCAGAGCAGGAAATTCGGGCCATTTGCTTTAACCATTGTATCTTCTGTTATTCATCAATTTTGGAAAACAGCCTCTAAAATTGTTTCCGGCTCCCCTTTCCCATGGAAATCACTCCAAGGTTCTGTGTTTTGGGGGTTTTTGTGGTGTTTTTGAAAAAAGGCTACACGTTCTGTTGTTCACAGCAATCCTTTTTTTTCACTTCATTCTAATTTAGCAACTCGGTTGAGCTCCCCCTTTCCCTAAAAGCCTGGAAACAGAGGAAGCAGTTCCTGCCTGCGGCTGCACGCAACCAGCAAATGCCACAGCTCAATGTTGTTTTCCTGTTCCCCTTTTAATGCTCTGTCAGCTCCAGTAGTGAAAGGACACCGGTCAGTCCAGGGAATAAGTATCCCCCCACACACACCCCCGACTTGGAGATTTCCATGTGCTGACTCAGCTTTGGACCCTTTGGAGAGCAGCTGGGTGATGGAGAAGGCTCTTTGCATCCAGAGAGTGACACTGCGCTCTGGGAATGCAGGTTTTGCAGTGCTGGGGTTCAAGTTTGGGCAGAAAATGGAGGTATTTTAGATAGATTTTCTAACTTATCAGAACTTGTGCAGGGTTTGAAGGAAGATCTGCAAAGGCAAAAGGGATATGGAAAAGGTTTTTCACTGAAAGGGCTATCAGATTCTGGAACGGGCTGCCCACAGAGGTGGTTGGGTCACCATCTCTGGAGGTGTTTCAGGTTAGGCTGGATGAAGTGCTGAGTGGCATCATCTAGATGTCAGATGTTTAGGGTTACTTGGTTGGTTTTAGGTTGGACTGGATGATTTCTAAGTTCTTTTCCAGCCTCATCATTACTGTGATACTGTGACTACCATCACTCATAACAGTGTGATACAGTCATAAGAACCTGTCTCAGGTGCTTGCCAAGGGCATGAAGCAAGGTTGGTATAGATCTGGTCTCACAGGGAGCCCCTTTGTGTTTAAACCAGGGTTCTACCCCACTGATCTCAGACTGGGGTCTGCTCACTGCATCTAGGCGTTTCTGTAGATCACAGACTGTTTGCGTTTGGAAAACACCTTAAAGATAACTGGAACAGGTTGCCTAGAGAGGTGGTGGAGGCCTCATCCCTGGAGCCATCCAGGGTCAGGCTGGATGGGGCGCTGGTCTAGTTAGAGACACTCCTGCTTGTTGTAGGGGGGATAGACTAGACAACCTTTGGAGGTCCCTTCCAACCCAATACATTCTATGATCTCCCAGTCCACCCATTAACCCAGCACTGCCCAGCATGTCCCTACACATCTTTTAAATCCTTCGAGGGACTCACCCAACCTCAGGAGGCATCTGAAAATACAAAGAAATCTGTTGTTGAGGTTTTTTAATCTCCATTACCTATTGAGTCTCTCTCATTTCCCTTACCTGAGGAGCAAGAAGATGCCATACATAGCCGTGAGAAACATGGCCCTCCCCTACCTGTTCTCAGAAGGAGCAGAAGGAAGCTGGAATATGTGAATTGAGCAGTGTCAGGCTAGCTAGTTTTCAGAGGGTTCACACACACAGGGGTGAAAAAATGAAAATCAAACAGCTTTTGCTTCTGGAAACCCCCTGTTTGGTCCTGAGTGAATCAGCCGAAGCGGTGACCTCGGAAACACAAGGGGAATGTTGTTGGGTGTAAAAGGAGCAGTTCAGTTGCAGCATGAAGCAGCAGGATGAGCCAGGAGCTGCGAGCACCAAGGAGCAACCATGCTGCAAACTGCAGCATCAGTGGCTCTAGAGTGAGGGAACTACTGTTCTCCAGCTGAAAGGGAGCAGCCAAGGAAAACAGTTCCTTGGTGACTGCAATCTGTGGGAAAGCAGCCCGTCATACCCAGCATCCACAGGGATGGATCAGCAGCAGGTTGGCTGGATGCTTTGTGAGAGTATCCCCATTTGAAGCAGAAATTCATCGAGGTTTGCTTTGGAGCAAACACAGAAAGAAAATGCAGTCAATCAAGGCTTTTTGGCCAGAAAAAGCCTCTCAGAAGAATGTCCTGGCAAAAGAGCTCATTTTTGGACTAAAACCACCCACAAGAGGAGGTATGTAACCACATTGCTACTGAATTTGCATCAGAGTCGTTGCCAAAGAGAGAAGATAGACAGGAAAGGAAGCTGGACCTTCGGCACCGTTGGGAGAGAAAGGTCAGACCTGCAAACACATCCTAATTTGGCCACTGCCATGGAGCCCAGCGGCTGAAATACAGGCTGGTTGGGTACATATTTCCTCTAGGCTTGCAGCCCTTCGCTGGCTGGTGACCTGTTGATGGCAGGTTACCCTTCCTTCCTTTTGGACTGAAACACCCCCTGCTTTCTCAGAAGGGGAGCACAAACGGGGGAGCAAAAATTGGGAGGAAATTGCAATTACATTTTCTTTCCCCTGAAGTTTTCTTCGATTCCTACGGGGAAAAGCCGAACAATACATTCAAGCCAGACCTCACTCAACACCGAGGAATTACATGATGGATGTAACCTTTAAGTTATCATCATTGCATCTGCTGCTGAGTGGTTCCTTAACCACACCATGGAGCATGACTTCTCGCTGGATTCAAACCCCGCTGACTACGTTCCTGTGTGACTTGGTCTAGGTGATCCTGCTGTGGCAGGGGGATTGGACTGGATGATCTTTCAAGGTCCTTTCCAATCCCTAATGATTCTGTGTTTGAATAAGGCATCGGGTACCTCCAGGGCTCAGTGTTATGAGGTGAGGCCAGTCTCTAGCTGAGGATGCAGCCAGACACATTGCAAGAAAACACTAGTATAGAATCATAGAATCATCAGGGTGGGAGAAGACCTTCATGATCATTCCCTCCAGCATTTCAATAAATGATTTTATTCAACTCCTCATTCCCTAGGAAAACAGAGACCAGGCTGCATAGTTTGAGGAGAGAAGGGCAAAAAGGATCCCCCTTAATCTTACACTGCCCTCAGCACTCGTGAATCACTTATACCTTCTCTTTACAGGATACTCCCCTATTACAACCAGTTGTCTGGTCTGCCCTGCACCTCCTCCTCTCCAACCCTGCCTTCCCTAAGAGCAGGAGCAAGAGATAAGTACTTAATGAATTAGCAGAGCACATAGCTTCCCTGCAAGAAGCATTTCTCCGGGTTCCTGCCAGATGCTGAGCCTCTCCCCCGCGCAGACCGCCCTCTGAGCCAGCCCTGAATTATCAGGGGATTTCAGAGACTTCCCACTGCAGCACCAGCCACGCAGACAAGGAACCTGCAGCCTCTTCCCCTCACAAATGCAAGTGCTGCTCCTCACCTCTATTTGCAAGGAGAAGGGATGATGACTTGGAAGGAAAAGCCCTGGGAGATCCACTGTAGCCCAGGACCACACAGAAAAAGGCGTCCATTGAGTTTAGGGTCGTAACGAGGGGCCGGGTTCATTAACGCTCTGAGCAGAGGAAGGCATTGCCCTGTATTTCTTAGGTCACAGCGACAGCAGAGGAAGTCTGGCAGGGCCATGATGTGGGATGGAGATTGCTCTCCAGGGTGACTCCAAAGGGCAATAAAAAAGACAATAAGGAGAAAGATAATAAAACCCTCCAGCTTTTTATTTTCTCCTCACAATGCCAGGCTTTTCAGGAAGGCCTAATGTTTGCCTACAGATTTACTACCCCCCAGGCGCAGGGTGCAAAGGGCAGTTGATGTTGCTTGGCAGCTTCTGTGAAGAGCTGCGTAGCCACAACCAACTGGCAGAGAGGATCAGCCAAGGCATCTTTACCACCAAGCCAATCAAAAATAGGCCACTGCATAGAAATGGGGTTAGAAGCATCCTTTGCCTGGAAAACCCTAAGAAAGGACCAGCTCACCCAGGACCTTAAGTCAGAATTATTCCTGCTGGAGGCTGTTTATTCTCCCTATAGGAACCATCAACGTGTTCTGCTGGGAATAGGAAGAGCCCTCAACAAACAATGTCATAACTTTGGAGCATCCACCTGGCACATCACAAAGAATCCTCGGGATGATCTAGTGATAGGACACAGGGCAGCGGGTACAAGCTGGAACAGAGGAGGTTCCATATCAATACCAGAAGGAACTTCTTCCCAGGGAGGGTAACAGAGCATTGGAACAGGCTGCTCAGGGGGGTTGTGGAGTCTCCTTCTCTGGAGATGTTCCAGACCCACCTGGATGTGTTCCTGTGCAACTTGGTCTAGGTGATCCTGCTGTGGTAGGGGGATTGGACTAGATGATCTTTCAAGGTCTCTTCCGATCCCTGATGATTCTATGGGAGCCAAGAGCAGATCCAGTTGTTCTCCTCAGTCTCAACATATCAAAGCCCTTGATGCATCCACTCACCTGTATCTCAGCAATGTCCCAGAAAGTCATACTGAGCAAACAGAGAGGGTAAAAAGCCTAAACCTTAAGGCAGCAAAGAGAAGGCTGGTCGATAAGCTCTTCCTTGGATGTCTTGGCTCTCCCCAATAGCTGGAAGACAGAACAACAGCACCTGATCTTCAGGGCTGCACCACAAGCCAAACCTGCATCCCCAGCAGTTCTGCATTTGCAAACAAACATGCAGGCAAGGAGGGACAACAATTCCCTCCCAAGGAAGTATCCTTAAATGCACCGTGTCACCCTGACAGCTGGCATGGATGGGATAGCCCCATCAAGGCTCTGTGATAACGACTCCAGCAGCTTCTCTATCAGCACATTGAATTAATACTGTTAGAACTGGCCTCAGCTATTGCATCTCCTGGCAGGACCCGAGACAGTCACCATAATTTATTGTTTCTCTTACATGCTCGTTTGTATTCCCAAGCAGCCTTGGGGAGCAATTTCTCAACAAGAAGACAGCTGCTGAGAGAGAGGAGCAAAGCTGGGAGCCTGAGATCAGGGAGAGGATGCAGGGAAACTGGCGCAGGATGGCTGCGGCAAGACACACAGAAGCTGTGGGAAGGAACCCCAGGAGCATCGTGAGCCAAGGCACTACCGAGCAGATGACTTTTGAGTCATGGCATCCACCCAATCGCTTGAAGCTCTGCCTCTCTGCCAGGGCCTCCTGGTTTTTATGGGGCAGCAGGGTCCAGTAAGCAGAAACACTCAAAACCAGGCAGAAGCTGGACTGGACTGCACGATACCATATAGACCAATACTGTCTCCAACCATGCAAGGAAGAGGACAATCATGAAATACCTGCCCCTCACACAATCAGAGCCTTCAGCTATCTCAGCTCACTTGAGATGGTGCAGCCCAGCAGTTCAAAAACCTCACGGTAAAGGCACAAGTAGCTCTGTGAGCTGGAAAGCCAGCAAAACACAGATTCCCATTGCTTGCAGCCTCAGGGTTAGTTTCTCTGGTGCCTAAAACAACCCATATTTGGGGCAAAGCCATTTCCACACTGGGCCATTCACACTCCTTTCCTGGGTTGTGCTCAGCCTGGCAGTCTGTACTGGAGGTAAAGGTGATGCTCCTCTCTACACACTCAACCCATTTTCAAAAACACACAAAACCCTCTGGTCTCAAAACATCTCCATCTTTTCATTCAATCCCACACAAACTGGGAACCAGATCTGGAAGCAGTGAAGGAGGGTGAGAGGATTGAGTCAATCCTGGACACCAGTGCTGCACCAGGGCAACGATTTTGCTCTCCTCTTTCCAAGCCCAGGCTGTCCCAACCTAGGTGCTACAGCTTCCCCGAGATGCTCTTGGAGGAGAACCAAGACGGTGGGTTCAGCCCTTTGCTGATGATGCTCTGAGACCAGCAGCATGGAGGGGCAGGCTGGGGTGTATGGGATGCAGTAAGAGCAAAAAACATCATCAGAGAGGACTCTGAGTTTTCTCTCCACCCTGAAGGAGCTTGAGCAGTTGGCACTTGACTTTCTCCCCTTATTCCCTTGGAACAAGAATGCCCAAAGATATATATATTTGGAAGCACTGGAATGTTTTGTTCCAGGGAGATTGAAACACTGTGCTAATATTAGAGGTACCGGCTGATTACAGAATTAATATGAAATGAGAAGGCTCAAGTGGGTCTTTTTTTTTTTCATATTCTTCTCTCAACAATTTTTCAGTGAAACTTAAGGCATTTCCTGCCAAGGGTTTGATCGCAGCAAAGCCAGTTCCAATGGAAAGCTGCTCCCGGCGACAGGGAACACGGAATTAGGTGGATGACGGCCAATATCATGACTGCTGGTGAAAACACGCACACAGGCTGTCCAAGCTGAGCATGAATGACTGTGCTGGAGGAAACCCCTCAAGTTAAGTAAAGAAAGACAAATTTTAAAAGAATAATAAATCCTAATGTTATCTTGTTCTTTTGTTTTGTTAAGGGGGGTTGGTCAAGGGGGTTTCGGTGGCATTCTCCAACTGGTGACTATCTAACCAGAGCTAAAATCTCTCCTCACCTTTCTTACAGAGCCCAAACACATGAGACACTCTGACTGCGTTTGCTGGATGCCCCACAGTGAGACGCCTGCACCGTGCCAGGAGCAGTCTCTAGACATGCTTCATAGCGATAGGGTTTCATGATGAACTCGGTAGAGTAGGGTTAATGGGTGGATTTGATGATCTCAAGGGTCTCTTCCAGCCTGAATGATTCAATAGCACTGAATACTAGGAAATTGGTAAAAGATACCCAAGGAAAAAGAAAAACCCCATCCCTTTTAGCTACAGGGCCCTGTCCACAGTTGCAAAACACATTAATCTTGCAGAACACAGCCAGCAGACAGGAGCCAAAAGGTTGACACTGGGGTGCGGTGAAGGAGAGACATATTTACATGCTATTGCTCAGCAGGTCACAGCAACAGGATGCTGATAACATCCTGCAAACTTCCTCCCTCAACTGGCGTGGAAAAAAAACACAAACCCAACGCGATGGCCCCGAGGCACATAATGACCAGCCAACCATTCACAAATTCACCTTCTGGGAACCCTGCATTTCAGAGCAGCCTGGCAGACGCGTTGCTTTTCTCTGGTTATAAAGGAGCCAACTGGAAAGCGAGGACAACAAGGCGGAGGCGAGCTCTGTGGCCGGCGGGATGACTGGGTGATGGCTCAGCGAGCGCAGCGCTGGCACCATCGGTTCTTTTATTGTTCCAGATGTATTTTAAATTGACCAGCACCAGAAGAGAGGCTTTTTAATAGCCAGGTTTACATGCTCTCCTTGTCCTCTAGACAACAGAGTTCAAAGGGGTTCAGAGCCACGTTATGCTCTCAATGACACCAATATAAATCCAGATGAAGTCAAAGCAACAGGCTTAGGAGGACAGGCACCGTGGGCTCCCACTAAAAGCAGAGAGAGGCAGCTTCTCTATACTTCCAGCATCTTTAAAGCTTATAAAATTAATTGAATGCAGAGTTTGACATGAGATGCACGGGATTTCTGCAACAGGGTGGGGAACAGCAAGAAGAAAACTGCCTAGTACCAGGTAAGGGTTTTTTCTCCCCCTCCTCTTTTCAATGGAAAACACAGAGACACTCTCAGAGACATAAAACCTGACTGTAAAGAAAATAAGAGACTAAAATCTAAATTCATCTTGATCTGAGCAAAATAATTCCCTGGGACAAATCACTAAACTACAAACCATTCTGATACTCACTTGGATTTCAAACCGGGGGGGGGGGGGCTAAAA
>VZRI01009884.1:30101-42632 GCA_013397515.1 Upupa epops
AACAAGGATTCCCAAGAGATTCTGAGGGCATCCACAGACTGCAGGGAAGGGGTTTTTGCCACCGAGCGTGACTAATTCCCCTCAGAGCATGCACAGTCACCCCATTTCTAACTATTTATTCAGTGTATTTAACTCTCCTCTCCCCACACCAAAATAAATCCTAAATATGAGAAATCTCCAGTTGCAGAGGTCCTGTGCAAATAAATAACCTGGCTTCTGGGTGGACAGGAAAGACAGAGATGGCAATACATATGTTTTGGGTTTAATCATCAAGGGCTGCTCTTCACCCCTGAGTAGAGGTCTGCTGAGCCCAACTGATTACACCTCTGCCACAGGCTCTGCTTTCATTTACGTGTTCTGATCACTGAAGTGGAATGGGAAGGTGATGGCAAACCAGTGGGACCACCACCAGGTGCAAGGTGAAGCCTGGAAAGGAGACGGGAGGTTGCACCCTGTACACGGTGCTGCACAAGTCCACAGCCCTTGAGCCTCAGCTCAAGCATCTTCACTGAGCCCCGGCAAAACCTCCCTGAGGCAACATAAAAGCACATTTTCAAACCCATGTTCTTGGAGTCTCCTTCTCAATTCTGCTCTGTTCTGGAGACATGAAACATAACTACACCTCCTCACTATACACACAGCCCTCCGTAACACATACGAGTGCATGGATACGGATTTCCTTTCAGTAGTACAGTCGCATTTTGGAGCAGATCCAGGACACCAGCCCCGGGTTTTGGATGTAATAGGCAACACCACAGCGTCTCACAAAGCCTACTCTGTCATTTTTATATCCTCCTCCCCCGAAAATGCTTCTGCAAAAGCGAGACCTGCCCTGCAGCGAGTCTACCTTCTGCCTGGCCACTCAGAAGAGGTTTCTTTCTTTGTAGGAAGCAGGGCCATTTATCTTGGCACAGTCTCCATCACCAGGCTGGCACGGAACCGTTACTAAACATCACCTCACTCCAGTTACCCATGCACACGGGTGGTGGGGTCGTTTCACACATGGATGACTTCCAACTCCTCCTATGTGCCTGCGTCTATCACCGCTCAGCTCCTGGATAATACAAGCAAAGGTTTGTAAGGAAAGAAGGTTTCCACCCGATCTGAGGAAACTGAGTGATGTTCTATGCTTGTTCTTGTCTTTGTGGCATCTTTTGTGACCCCACACAGCACCTTGGGGGTTTAACCAGCAGCTCAGCAATTATGACTCCCTACTAAGAGAAGGAACAGCCCCCACCAGCACTGTCCTGCATCTTCCTCCTCTCACCCATCAGTTTCAGTGGAGAATACCTCTCCTTGAGCTCAGCTCAGATAATTAAGGGCCAAATGAGGCTGATACAATCTTCTGGATGAGGTGACATCCTGCTCCCTGGGTTTCTTTTTGCCCAGCTAAAACTGGCATCAAATCACGACCAGTAAGATCCAACAAGCTGGGTTTACTCCCTCCCAGGCTGCCTCCTTCATCCATTTCTGAAGCCCAGAGCAAAGCTGTGATTTGCCCTGTTTCCTTTTCAGGTCATCATTCCTGGAGCAAGAACAGGGAAGAAGATCCACAGAGCAGCCAGACCTGCTCACATAAACCCAAGCAAAAGCCCTGAGGTGAGCCCATGGGGACCAACATGACATCCCAGGCTGCCCTCCCCAGCAGCAACTCACTCCCATCACCAGCTCACGCCAAGGTAAGTGAAGACTTTCTTGAGGTCTGTGCCAGGTCTTGCTGTGTTTCTTTCTGGTCATCAGCTTCCAGCCACAGGTATTTTGGAAAGACTTTTGTCCTGGATTCCTGCTCTTTGAGAGCCAGATCCTCCTGGGTACTGCATGCAATGAGCTGGGAGTATCTCAGCAGCACAGCTGAGGAGTGTGATGGAGAGTGTTTCTTCATGTGGAAACTGGGTTTAATAAAAATAAATGGCTTTGGCAGCTCAACCGTACCCCCCTCGCTGCTTTAATGCCAAAGGAGGTGACATAAACAGTAATTTCATCTGCCTCCTTTTCCCCCCACCTACACCTACACAGACTAAAAGCAGCCAGGGAAGGAAAAAACCCCTCATGGCTGAGAAATGAGCTCAGATCAAAAAACTAGTTTTCCATCTGATTTGGCCAGAAGGAAAAAGAAATCCAGGAGAAGAGAAACGTCTCAAGGGTGGAGACTGGGATCTGCCTCCTCTCAGTTTTGAAAGGGCCAAAGAAGTTATGAGAGATGAGTCAATAGGTGAGAGCTGGGGGGGCTCAGCAGTGCCAGGAAGTCCCAGCACCCCAGGGAGAGACAGGAGGGACCCTGTCCTGACAGACCCTATGGCTAGATGGGTCAAACACCCCCAGCAATGCACAGGGGTTCCTGCAGCAACCCTAAGCTGCCAACCATGAGCTGGGTGCTGTCTTCACAGTTTCCCCATGGAGAAGTGGCTTCTGGAGTCATCCGGCTCCAGTTTCACGTCATACAGTAAGATCAGAGCTTGGAAAATAATCATGCAGGGGAAATAGCTTCTAAGAAAGGGCTTTTTCAGATGCTCAGTGGTTCGGAGTACAACACAAAGTGGCACAGATTGCTCTCACATTTGCAAGCACAACCAGAGAGGAGCACAGGCTGAGTCTTGAAGGGGGGAAGTGCCACAGAAAACCATCTTGGACATGAAAATGAGGATTAAAGGAGAACAAAATAAAAGGGGAAGGGAGAATAAGAGAAGGAGCTTCTTCACTGCTGTCCTGTTCCCACCCCTGCCCAAACCTATATCCTCTTTCCCTGGATCCAAGTTCATGATGGAGAAGCAGAAGATGCTCATAAGCACTGGTGAGGCTGACAGAAGCAAGGAGCAGGGCAAGGGCTGGAGAGCAAACAGCCCTGTGTCAGGACATGAGCACCTGCAGGCCTCCAAGCAGAGCACGGGAAAACCTGCTCCACCCAGGCACTCCCAGCAAGGAAAAGTGCAGCTCTGCAAGCTGGTTTCTGCTCTGGATGAGGCAGGGCAAGTGGTTTGAAGCCTCAGCAGAGAGTTCAGTGGTCCTGCCCATCTGACACATCCACATCTGATGCCTCAAAGCAGAGAAATCCCCAGGACAGACCTGATTCTATCCAGTTCCACCTTCCCTCAGCCTTCTGGCAGCAGAGCAACACCGTCAGGTTGGGTGGGATTCAAACCTGCCTGATTAACAAAATTAATAACTCATTGAAATTACATTTCTGCAGAGCAAAACAGTGCCCCTGCCCCTTCGTGCACTGAAGGCGTTGGGTCTCTGCAGCTGAACTTCAAGCTCCAGGAATGCGATTGTCACCGAAAGGGGAAGCGGCTGGGGACACTGTCCCGATGGCTATCGGCCACCCTAATTAACGCCTTTGAGCTGCAGCCAGCCGCTTGCTGAAAAGTGAACTTTCTTCTGAACTTCATTTCTCGCACCAAAGGGAGCTTGTTGGGCCCTGCCTTACGTCCCCGTGCCCCTCACCTCCTCCCAGAGCTTTCCTGTTTACATTTCCCATTAGATTATTGTAATTAATGCAATAACAGCAGATACTATTTGGGAACGCAGCTGGCTACCACTCGACAGAGGAGGGCTCGGCGCTGCTCCTAAGGATGAGCAGCAGCTCCTCCAACATGGGTTTGCAGCTGCTCAGCCACGTACCTGAAGATGCTCCCTGAGCTGCACCAGTGCGTCTGTGATCCCTGAAAGCTGAGCAACATAATACCCCTCTGCAAAGCTTCCCACAGATTTGGCTGAAGATTTCTTACCTGTGGGAAGAAAGCAAGCCACCCCAAATTCAAGCAACCCAAAATGCAAGCAAACTCATCTCTGGCACCCAGAGAGGTCTGGGTGGGTATCAGGAGAATAGATGGAAAAAGCCCTCCTAAAACCATCTCTAGGGCTTGGCACTAGGGGCAAGGCAGTAGGCACCATAAAACATGGCAAACAGAGGTTCCCTGCCTCCAACCCCATTAATCCTTCAGGAGATGCACTTAACATGCAGAAGAGTGTGGCAGATATTTGCTGCAGGGCATAATGCTGCCTTTTCTCAAATAAAAATAAAGCCTGTTTCTCCCTGGTTATCTCCTGCCCTGAGCACAGGGCTGGGGTCTGTCCAGTGTGAAGGCAGGGGAGCAGTGAAAGGAGGAGCACCATGTGCTCAAGTACAGCTTTTACAGACGTTCTTCCACTCCTGCTATCCCAACCATCTCCAATTTTAAACAAATCAGGTCACGGGGATTCCCTGTTCTTGGTCTAGGTGAGGGTCAGGCACAATTAACACCAGTCATCTTCTCGGAGAGATGAAGAAGAGAAAGAAACCCTCCACAATTTCCCTGCACTCCTCACCCCAGGAGAAGACCCCGTTACTCTGTACCGCTGCTGTGGGTCCCAATAACAGCCGATGCTGTTCCTTCTGATGCCGATAGGCAATTGTCTGGGGGAAACCAGAGTCATAAACTCACTCCCTCACCCTTAATTGAAGGCAAGCCCTGTGCAGATCACTATCTGTATCAAAGTCCCCAAGCTGATATATGGGCTGGGCTGTGTGTCAGGGACCCTTTGGTGGAAACAGGCCCCTTGCTGTTATATGGTACCCAGGGGAACTGTAGGTATTGCCTTTCCAGACCTCTCCAGTCCTGGGGGATTGAGTGGAGAGACTCAGAGGATGGCTGGGAGCTGCAGCACATCTGTGCTCCCCCTCATCCACACGTTGGTAGCAGGCTAATAGGTGCTATATAAAAGCCCAAGAGCAGGGAGGGGGGAGATATGTATCTTCAAGGCGGGAGGCAATTTAGCAGGAGAAGAAGAACAGCTGAAAAAAGCAGACTTTGAAATCAAAGCCCTGGTTGATCCCATCTCAGGACTGGGAGGTGACCTCAGGAGCAGATGAGTTGAGCTGGGAGGGGAAACCTGTCCCTGGGATGTGATACGGTCAGCGTTAACACATTTGTCTGATGGGGTGCACCCAGAAATCAAGGCTGGCTGGCTCCCCTACTCTGGCAGAGCTAGACGAGCCTGTGCTGGTGACTCCCAAGCAGCTCTGCTCAAGGAAAATCAATTTGGCTTGTGAGGTCTTCTCCTCAACCAGCATTCCCCAAAGCATCCATATCCAGCCTTTATCAACACAGGGCAGAACTTAAACAGATGCAGGCCTAAATCTGGAGAGAATGAGAGTGTTTTATACTTTAAAACCAACAAAAGAGCAAGGCTGCATTCTGCTCTCAGCCCACAATATTGATTTTTTCACTAACTGGCCAAATTACACAGACACACACACTCTGCAATGCTCCTACTTGGCATGGACTTCTCTCCAGGCTCCATTTTTCTAGCACATTCAGCTCATTTATTTTTGCCTTCCATGCAATAAACCCTGCTCATTCTCCAAGTGTGATCAAAACAGACACCGCAGTTTGCTGCTGCTCCTCGGCTTTCTCACCCGTGGGTGAGATCTCCCACTGCTCTATCGCTCAGGGACCTTTTGCAGCTGCCAGTGAGTTGCTGCTGTGCTCATCCCTGACAGAAACCTGCCACCTTGCACTTCAGGCATCGAGAACAACACTTCCCTTTTGAAACCCCATCAGCTGCCAAGGCAGAAGGGCTTGGAAGCAGCCCCTCGCCCTGCTCTCTGTGCTGGCATATGTTCCCCAGCTGGAAGATTTGCAGTTGCCTGTCAGAGGCACTGACCCCGCTGCAGCTCCCGGCCGAGCCCCCGACATGATCTGCAGCACGTTGGCTGCCTGCGGGTCGCTGGTTGGGTGGGAAAGGAATTAACCTTTTCGCAAGGATGAGCAAAGGAATTGCTGATCTTGTTTCCCCGTCTCTCTGCAAGTGACATGCCTCCTCCCCAAGAGCTCTGCAGCAGCCTTAACTCCTCTGGCTGGAAAAAGCATCAGCTGTGATCCTTGCAATAAATATTCCCTGCTTCTTCCCACCCGCACAGCAGGGTCAAGAGCCTGTAAGTCAGCACCAATGAGCTGAGGATGCTCAGAGCTCGCTGCCCTCTTTGCCTCCAGCACCACAGCTCACAGCATTTCTCCTGCACATCCTCCCAGCAAGAGCTGCTGCAGGTTTAGGATGGCATCCAAATCCTTTGGAGCCCACTGCTACGTCTGTGTCAGGCTCCCTAGAAGAGGACAAGGACCAGGAGCATGACATGCTCCCACAGCTGGGAGATGCTGGTGGGGTAGGATGTTCCCTTTGGGGGTGTAGCTCCATTTTCCCTGCGCTGGTTGCTAAGGGCAGCCTGGAGGAGCTGAGCTGCTGGCAAAACCCTTGAGGATGTGGGAAAATTATACAGCTCGTTTGATGAAATCATACCCGTGCTGGCAAATGAAAAATCCAGCAGCACAACAAATCCTGCCCGGGGGCTCGGGGATGAGATTAAAAACACAGCAGCCACTTGACGCAAAGCATCGATTCAGTGTAAATTCAGGCGGCTGGTTCACAGCTGCCCCTTCATCTGTGCCACTGCACATCCTGTGCCAGATCCCAAACTGCCTGTGCCACTCTGCTGGCTGGGGCATCACCACTGCTCCCTGGGCAGCGTGGAAGCTGCCACAGACTCAGCTCAGGGGCTCCAATTAACCAAACTCTCCCAAGGGGCAGAGTCCTGCTGTATCTGAGGCTTGCACCCAAGACATGGGCATAGCATCTGGGACACCCACAGCACCTGAGGGACATGCAGCACCCTTGACTCAGGAAGCCTGAAAGCATGCAGCACAGCACCCAAGACATGCACAGCACCATCAGTGTGTGCAGCACAGTACCCATAACATATGCAGCATCCTTAGGAGAGTGCAATACAGCACAAGACAGGCACAGCACCCATACTGCATGCAGCACCCTCTGCTGAGTGCAGCACAGCACCCAAACCATACACAGCATCCTCTGGAGAGTGCAGTACAGCACCCAAGACAGGCACAGAACGCATACCATATGCAGCATCTTCAGGTGAGTACAGTACAGCACCCGAGGCAGGTACAGCACCTATACCATATGCAGCACCCTCTGCTGCGTGCAGCACAGCACCCAAACTATATGCAGCACCCTCAGAAGAGTGCAGTACAGCACCCGAGACANTCCAAAGCTGAGCATGGCACAGCACCAGAGACAGTCACATCACCATGCCATGTGCAGCAACCTCTGCTGAGTGCAGCACAGCACCCAAACTATATGCAGCACCCTCAGAAGAGTGCAGTACAGCACCCGAGACAGGCACAGCACCCATACCGCATGCAGCACCCTCTGCTGCGTGCAGCACAGCACCCAAACCATACACGGCATTCTCAGATGAGTGCAGTACAACATCCGAGACAAGCACAGCACCCATACCACATGCAGCACCCTCTGCTGCGTGCAGCACAGCGCCCATACCATATGCAGCATCCTCAGGTGAGTGCAGTACAGCACCTGAAACAGACACAGCACCCATAGAGTGCACAAAGCCCTCAATGCATACAACACAGCGCCCATGGAAGGCCAGGCTAGCGTGCTGGTTGCTCTCGCTCTCACTAGAGGGAGGCAGTCTCCAAGAGNTAGCACCCAAACCACATGCAGCATCCAAAGCTGAGCATGGCACAGCACCAGAGACAGTCACATCACCATGCCATGTGCAGCACCCTCTGCTGAGTGCAGCACAGCACCCAAACTATATGCAGCACCCTCAGAAGAGTGCAGTACAGCACCCGAGACAGGCACAGCACCCATACCGCATGCAGCACCCTCTGCTGCGTGCAGCACAGCACCCAAACCATACACGGCATTCTCAGATGAGTGCAGTACAACATCCGAGACAAGCACAGCACCCATACCACATGCAGCACCCTCTGCTGCGTGCAGCACAGCGCCCATACCATATGCAGCATCCTCAGGTGAGTGCAGTACAGCACCTGAAACAGACACAGCACCCATAGAGTGCACAAAGCCCTCAATGCATACAACACAGCGCCCATGGAAGGCCAGGCTAGCGTGCTGGTTGCTCTCGCTCTCACTAGAGGGAGGCAGTCTCCAAGAGAAGACAGCCGAGTTTCGGCGTGGGCAGCCGGAGCTCTCCACGTTGCGGGCGCAGCCGTAGGGAGGTCTGTGCTGCCAGCTCTGTGTAACGTAGTTCCCTTGGAGGTGCCTCAGATCAGCTTGGATCTGAACCTCTGAGTGCTCACCAGACAGAAAGAACCTTGATTCGGCACTGATTTGGGTGGCTGGGCTCAGCTGCTTCCCCACATCTCTCTCAAGTCCCCTAATCTGTTGTAGAATTATTATGGCTGGAAAGGACCTCCAGGATCATCAAGTCCAACCTTCAACCCAACATCTTCCTAACCCCTAGACCATGGCCTCAAGTGCTCTAGTTACTCGTTTTTTAAACACCTCCAGGTTCAACGACTCCACTGCCTCTCTGGGCAGCCTGTTTCAGCGCCCAACCACTCTCTCAGTGAAGAGCTTCTTGCTAACAGCCAGTCTAAACCTCCCCTGATGCAGCTTGAGGCCATGTAGTTTTGTTCTATCGTTAGTAATTTGGGAGAAGAGACCCTCAAAGGCTGCCAAGCACCAGCATCACTCACCTGGGGACTCTTCTCTGGCTGCTACAGACCCTCTACAGAGGACTCCAGATACAGAATCATAGGATGTATCGGATTGGAAGGGACCTGTAAAGGTGATCTAGTCCACCCCCCCTACATCAAGCAACATACATGAGTCCCATCTCAGTCCAGTGTCACAGTGCTGTTCTCTTCCATTCCTTTAGTGCTCAGAGAAAAGCAACAGAGAATCGGATGGGTTGATGCAGGAATGGAAAAGACTTTGAGCTCCAGGTCACGCTAAGCTCTGCACCAGCACAGAAAATAGCAGCAATCCTAAATTTATTACAACCCAGCTGTAAAATTGCATAATAACAAGCCCAGGCAGGCAGGAAGGGAGGAATAATGTTGATAAATGCATCTACCCTCTGCATTAGGACTGTCTGTAGGAAAAATTCACTGTGGAGCAGCTGAGAAGTGAGTAACTGGCCGTTTAAAGGAGGCAGCAGTGGCAGGAAAGTGAGGAATTCAGGCTTTTGCCTTCATTTCTTCTCCAAATCAATTTGATTTGGGATGGGGTGTAGCAGGGACAGTGCAGTTGGGAAAGCATCACATATTTATGAAGAGTATTATTCATATTCATTACTCACATACATAGATGTGCAGATTTTACGTCGAGGCATACGTACACAAAACACAGTGCCGTCGTGCCTGGGAATGAAATATAAATACCACCCTCCTGTTCTTCAGGAATGAGGGACCGGTTTTTAAAAGGCAGTATAACCACCATAAGGTACCCAGAAAAATACCTGCTAGGCTGGGCAAGCTCACTGTGATTTTCTGAAGCTGTGCAAAATAGTCTGGAATAAAAACAGAGACTTTAGAAATCAATATGGGTAGATGGTTCCACTTCCCCTCTCGCCTTAGGGAGAGAAAGAGCTCTGTGAAGGAATAAGTTAAATTTTTAAGGAAGTTTGAGAGAAAGGTTATGTCTTGAAACCCCAGCGTGGCTTCTCTAGGCTGATTTAGGGGAAAAAACTGAGTTTCTGCTTTCTCTTTAGTGCTCAGGGTGATATTTTTGCTGCTCAGAGGCTGAGGCAGCATCTCCTGTAGTTGAGATCAGGGCAAACTCCCTCCTGGCAAAGCTGCCCAGGATGGGCTGTTAAATTTGAGTGACTGGTTTGTGATGCCCAAAGCCATCACCACAGCTCCAGTGTGCTCCACATTCCTCACATGTTGGAGAGCAGTGTAGGAGAAAAGAAGCCGGGGGTCCTAGTGGACAGTAGGATGACTATGAGCCAGCAATGTGCTCTTGTGGCCAAGAGGGCCAACGACATCCCGGGGGGTGGGGGGGATGGCAGATTGAGCCAGGTTCTTCTCCCCCTCTACTCTGCACTGGTGAGACCCCATCTGGAGTATTGTGTCCAGTGCTGGGCCCCTCAGTTCAAGAAGGACACAGAGCTGCTGGAGGGTGTCCAGCGTAGAGCAACAAAGATGATGAAGGAAGTAGCTGAATGGACAACCAGCCCTTGGAGAGAGTGTAAGGAGCTGATGTTATTTTGTGACAGTTATTTATCTAATGAGACAGGAGGTCACCCAAAGCCTAACTCCAAGCAAACAGCACAGCAGAACTCCTCTTGCCTTGCTGATCCTTCCCACTAACTCGGTGGCTGCCAAGAGGTATCACTTGTTACCTATTTAGCATCCTGAGTATTGTGCTGCTAATCAGCAACAATAAATGGGGAAATACGGTTTATTCTTGACACGGAACTCCCACAGAAGCTGTGTTTTCTGCCTCCCAAGACAACATCCACCTAAATCACCGTGTTTAAGCACCCATCCGTTACCAGCTTAATAGAAACAGCTCAGAAAATTCAAAGACAGATTCAGATTCAAAGCCTTCCAGCTGTGAAGGGATTTATCTCTCTGAATGAAGCCCCAGACTAATTTGGGGTCTAAAAGCAGGAGATTTGTTCCAGGAGGAACTCAAGCAGGTCACCCAAAGCAGAGCTTGCACCATGCCTCCATGTAGCTCCTTGCCATCCCACCAAAGGACATTTGGTTTCTACCCAACATTAAGATACGGACCTAGAAGGGGTTTTTTGGAGCAAAGCTCATCAATAAAGGAAAGCTGGTTTCTTCATGTGCAGTTTCTTGGCAGTTCCAGGCACTGCAGTTGAATTTGAGCTTGCACCAGTGCATTCCCACCCTGTGTCTGCTCTGAGCCACCCTGGGAAGTGGATCCACCAAAATAAAATAGTCATTGGTTTCTTCAGAAAGGTTATTTTCTGTAAGATCTACTCCTTGAACTGATTGGCATCCCAGTCTCTGGAGCACCAGGGTGCACAGCAAGCAGTGTCCCCAGGGGGAAAGAATGGGACATGATTCCTGAAGCCAACCAGTGGCCACACTCACTTCCTCCTACTGCAGCTTTCCCGTGTGACCTCCTGGTGTTTTGGGAAGCTTCAGCCTCACAAGGGACTATCTTCCTGTACTAGGCAGAGAGAAGTTCCCCAGCTCCAGCTCTGCCCCATCCTCCTCCTTGGAGAGTCCAGTCAGCCTTTGGGAGTCTCCTCTGTCACTTCAATCCCCAATATGCTTCCCCATCAGGCCGAGATGTCCGTGCTGTATCACACACACAGCTAACCTGGCAAGCTCACATGTAGAATCATAGAATCACGGAATCATTAGGGATCAGAAGGGACCTCAAAAGATCATCCAGTCCAATCCCCCTGCCACAGCAGGATCACCTAGACCCAGTCACACAGGAACACATCCAGGCGGGTCTGGAACGTCTCTAGAGAAGGAGACTCCACAACCCCCCTGGGCAGCCTGTTCCAGTGCTCCATTACTCTCACTGAGAAGAAGTTCCTTATGATATTTAGATGGAACCTCCTACATAACTTATGCCTGGCACAAAGGTCCCAGCAGGAATTGCTTCCCAGGCTCTGATGGCTCCTGGGGAAAGGAGTAACCTCACAGGTTGGCATCAAGAGTACACTGGTCCTAGCAGGTAATTTAGGCCTGGGATGTTATCCCTGCAAGGAAGAATATTTAGGGAGCCAGGGTCACACACAATAACCCTCTTGCATCCAATGTGCAATGTTGCCTTCCTGCTCAGAGCCATCAGAAAATGCCATCTGAGGTGACTGGTCCACTCTGTTTTCAGCCAGCACTGTGCCCAAAAATACATTGGCAGCCTTTTTTAGAAGATATGTCCCAGTATACATTCCCAAGCTGAGTTTGATGCCTTCATAACCGTCTCCCTCTACTTTTCTGCCTCTTTTCTCTCAGCTTTGGCCACCAGTCACTCTGCTTTAAGCACTGCATTATGTTTGCTTTGGCACAGAGGTTTCATTAAAGAGCTCTTTCCTAACAGTTGTGGGCTGGGTCCTAGCGATAGCTAATCCTTCTCCAGACAAAGGGTTCCACCAAGGTTTATCTGCGGCTCTGCATGTGACTTTGGTTCCAGTTTAGCCAGGCACACCAGCAGACATCTATCAGCTCCTCTAAGTCTCCTTCCACTGCAGTGTCACCTGTGCAAAGGACACAGCAGCTGGGATTGGCCCTACCTGCCCCACAGCCCATGCAACTCACCCCAGGCTCCATCTGGAGCAATCAAAGATGAATCATAGAATCATTACATGTTTTGGGTTGGAAAGGACCTTTAGAGCTCATCCAGTCCAACCTCCCTGCAGTTAACAGGGACATCTTGAACTAGATCCAGTTGCTCAGAGGCCCATCCAGCCTGACCTGGAATGCTTCCAGGGATGGGGCTTCTCCCACCTCTGTGGGCAACCCCAGGCAGTGTTTCACTGCCCTTACTAAATAATTACTTCCTAGTATCTAATCATAGAATCATCAGGGATCTGAAGGGACCTCGAAAGATCATCTAGTCCAACACTCCTGCCACAGCAGGATCACCTAGACCAAGTCGCACAGGAACACATCCAGGTGGGTCTGGAACATCTCCAGAGAAGGAGACTCCGCAGCCCCCCTGGGCAGCCTGTTCCAGTGCTCCAGTACCATCACTGGGAAGAAGTTCCTTCTGATATTGGTA
>VZRI01009884.1:42789-66289 GCA_013397515.1 Upupa epops
TTGGCCACAAGAGCACATTGCTGGCTCAGAGTCATCCTGCTGTCTGCTGTCTTTAGTTTTAAACTATTACCCGTTACTGTGAGGATGACCTAACTCACAAGGGATGATTGCATAAAGGTGCCTGAGCCCACCAACCCCCTAGAAGAGCCCAGTACAGCACCCATGGGCCCTTCCATGCTACACCAACACCCTGGCTGTCAGCTCAGCAGCATTTACAGCAGCCCCAGGCTCTTATATAACAAAAAGGCTGATTTCACCACTGCTCAACCCAGCCTGAAGGAGATGCACAGTCAGAGCTTGGTCAAACCCCACAAGCTGTGGGGTTTCTCCTGGCTCAACAGCGTGTCTTACAGAAAAAGGAAATGGTTTGGAGGCTGCTGCTTTTTATTCTCTGGGTTGGCTTGGTTTTTTTTCTCCCCCCTCAGATAAACCAAGCGTAAACTAAATGCTGACACGAAGAAGCAACAGAGAAGTTTTGCACCCACAGAAAGTTTAGCAGCGGCTGACCAATTCCCACGACTGCTCTTCTGCAAGAGGGGACCGGTTCTGCTGCAAGAGACTGAGCTTTGTGTATGAAATACTTCTGCTGTGGTGCCTCCGGGTGCCTAAGGAGCTTCTGAACCAGTTACAATTAGTGCTAGAACAACCAGCACTGGGATTTCGCCCTTGCAAAAGCACCAGACGATTCCTGCAAGCAGACAGCTAAGAAGAAGTTGTCTTGGGAGCATAATTGGGAAAATAATTTCCTCTCAGCCAGGGGCTTGCTCAGAGCTCCCCCACAACTGACATCAGGATTTGTTTTGGAGGCTTAGAGCAAACACTAGGCTTCCGCACTGGACACACAACATAAACCTCCCAAATTGTCCTTAAGAAATAAACAGTCTGTTCATTTTTCAGAGTGCTTTGGTAAAGGATGAGGTCACTGAGCAGCTCTCCCAGGGCTCTTCTTGTTACCTGTGTGATGGAGCAGGGAGGGTAGCTCATTGCAGCACGCTGGAGACACAAACATGCCATATTACTTAATCAGCAAACACAGACACTTCTCTCCTTGGGGATCAGCCTAACAGGATTTTCTGAGCTGAAAACCCCCAGGTTAGGCAAATGAGCAAAGGAGAGAGGACACACCAAAGGCACAAGAGTAGCCCATGCCCCTCAGCGCTTGCAGCATCCCTACCACCATCACCTAAACTCACCAGAAGGGTTTTAGAAGAAACACCCATCTCCCCACAGCTCTGGGATCAGGTAATTTATGCTCAACAGCAAACCTTAAAGAAAATCTGCTAGCAGCCATTACCTCTGATGCAGCAATCCCCAGGCTCAGACAGCTACAGCTTAGGAAAAACCTACTCAAAGCATTTCCAAGGGATGCAGCGCACAGCAGAAATGAAATTCCAGGAACACACTGGCCCAACAGCTCCAGCAGCAGCTGTAAGAAAGAAACCCAACCAAATAACAAAAGCCCTTTCACCTCCTTCAGCAAACACAACTTAAGCACACAGGTTATACAACCTACAGAGTGAAGAACCTGCTCCGACCACAGAAGCACCAGGAGGGATTAAAAAAAGGGACAGCAGCACTTCCTTTCCCCCTGCTCCTCATTAGCTCCATCAAGGTGCACCCTGCTGACCTTAAAGGGACTGTGGTCAGATAAGGTCATGTCTATGTAAAGGTGAGGTTTGGTCGCTCTGTTACAGATGTGAAGGTGAAGCAATTTTGCTTTGAGTGCAGGACTAGCCCTGCTGCAGGCAACAGGAGTAATTCTTTTTATTGACTTTGCTTTCTAGAGCTAATGCAAAAATACAAAATGTACCTGGGAAAGATCCCTAGGAGAGCTCAGGCAGAGGAATGTGATTGCTGGGGAGGGCTGTTGTTTACACTCCAGGCACAAAGCCAGGGAGAGCAGAAAATGAGTCCCAGCCTGGAAGGGATTAGCTGGAAAGCCATCTAAGCTCAGGTCCCTGCAGCATCCTGATGGCTCTGATCGTGTTCTCTCTGATGGAACCTCGCAGCAGCCACAGATGTAGAAATTACCTCTGGTATTACTGTTTGCAATGACCTGAGGAACAGGCTCGGGGGGGATGAAATAAAGGGGCTTGGAGACGTGAGATGTTTTCCCAGGTCCCTGTTATGCTGACAGTGAGGGGTTAGAAGATGGGGTCTGCCAGCTCAGGGCAAGATCTGGACTGAGGAGCATCAGAAGGGTTTTTCTCAGAGGCGCAGAGTTTCCTTGAGTGTCAGATTCAGCCGCTCAGCAGCGGCAGTGGCTTGTAGTAAAAAAACCAAGCTGTTTTGCATCTCTCACGCACAGTCAGAGCAGCCTGGCTGAGGAAGAGGAGCACTCAGAGCTCAGCACGGCTGTGCAGGGGGCTTTTCCATCAGGAATGAAGAGGAAAGCGACAGCTTCAGCTGCCAAAAGCCTTGCGCTGGCAGCAGCGATGTTATTTTGAAGTGGTTTGGGTTAGGCAGCCCAGCACACACACCACTGGGTGGCAATCGCCATCCGGCTGCTGCACCAACCAGCACCCCAGGGACCTGCCCAGCACCCCTTCCCTTCGCCCCACATGCAAATGGGGGAACATCTGCTAGCAAGGGCTTATAAAGATAGCCCTCGGCTAAGAAAATACAGGAAGAGGGTCTCAACCAAGCTGTCGTGTAGTCACAGCTTTTTTTTTCTTTAATTATTCGTTCTTTTTTCAGTGCTCATTCGCCTGTTGTAGGCTGCATCGCTGCAGCTCACTCGGTTTATCTCCTGTCTGCAGGCGCTGCACAGGGCATGGCCCAGCTCGATGGCAGTGTCACCACCCTCCTTGGAAAAAAAGTGGCCCTTTGATAAGGGATACTGCCCTCTGGAAGGTCTAATTATGCTTAAATTCTTCTTCTTAATTCTCACTGCTGTGAGCAGTGCTGGGTGTTCCTGGCAGAGGATCCGGGTTGTGCCCAGGGCTTGAGCTTGCCAACATCCCAGGGGCACAATGCTCGTGGAGTTCTCTGAAATGCACCCGAGGTGCTTGTGCAATTCCCTCTTGCTCTCTGCAGGCTGGCTCAGGGTTAGGACCCAAGGGCTGGAAAGGTCTGGGAGACTCAGTCCTACTTAGGGTGGGAGCTGGAGGCAGATTCAGTGCTCTTCTGCCACACGGTTCCTCTGCAGCCTTGGATAAATCCCATCCTTTCCCTCAGCCTCCACCTGTTATCTGTGCTGGGGGACAGCAGCACAGCTCTGGTTGCTATTGTGAGGACAAGGGAATATCTGAAACAGCTTAAGCTGTAGTTGCAAATGTTTCCACGGGTACTGCAGAACACCTTAGACCCAAAGACCTGATGATTCAAGTCTGGGTATTACAATGCACCAAGCAGCAAACCACTGCACAGACCTTTGGTTGGGTTGGCTCTACCTATGTTCCTGCTGCAGTTTCAGGAGCCACTTTACCAGCAGCAGTGCCCTCAGTCATACTGATAACAAAGCTTCAAACACCACCTTCATCCCAGCCTCACAAATTTGCTTGACCCAGGCCTTGGCTTTTTGCAGTCCAGGCTGGTTTTGGAGAACCCCAAGATGTTGGGTTGGTGGCCATGGAGGAGACCATTCGCTGGAGCGGGCACTCTGTCCTTATGTGAGCAAAGCCACCTCTTCCTCCTCTCCCCCAAACCACTGCCCACTGGGAAGGAGGCAATGGGCTAACATCACTGCAGTGACAATGAGTAAGACACTGTGGTTCCCCTCTGGTTTTGTGGGGCCAAGCACCATGGCTTGCGATGCTGCGATAGGTCCCAGGGTTCACCGCTGTGGTTGCCACTGAAGAAATAGCTGCCGTGATAACAGGGAGAGGAATTGTAGCTGGTGGTGGAGTGAAGAGAACCAAGGCACTGCTACTGCAGGAGAGCAAAAGGTACATGGGACTGGGGCAAGAGCAAAGGAAGGGGCCTGATGGAGAGGGATGGGTGGGCTGATGGTGAAAGATCATCTCCAACACCATCTCCATCCTCTCTGTGCTTATCTGAATTGAATTGCCATGGGAAAAGGAGGGAAGACTGGGTGGGAAGGGTGCATGCAAGGGAGGAAAGCTGAAGGAAGGGTTGAGAAGAGCAGGCTTAGGCCTCTGCATAGCCACCTGCAAGATGTATCTCCCCTGGACTTGGACAGACTTGTTGAAGGAGCCAACCTGATGCTGCCAAGACGGGGGGACCAACACCCCATTTCAGTTTAAGGAAGGAACCCAAGGCTGCCAGAGCCACTTCTTTTGGAAGGTGATTAATGCAAACACCCTCCAGCATGGTGTCCAAGCTGCTCATTCTGCAGGAGGTGGGGTTTGCCCTCCCAAGGAGATGCTCGCTGTTGCAGGTGGCTCTGCTGCCACCAAGCACACAAAGCAAAGCAGAAGCTTGCCACTGGTTTGGTGACTCCAGGAACAGAGTTAATAATAAAGCCATCTTGTTCTTATTGGATGAAGGTGGCGAGTGAAGAACGTGCATGGGCACGGCCTTCCCAGCAAGGGTGAAGTCGATACCTCGGCTCTTCATGCTCCAGAGCACTAATGCCCTAATTCAGCTGTCAGATTTCCCAGGCTAATCATTAAACAGCAAAATGTCTTTACAGCTCTCAAGAACTTTGCTTGCCCCCAACATCTGCTCCCAAAGCAAGGCTGCCAAAGTTTCCAGGAAACCCTCTCAGCATTTTTTATCGTAATGAATTAAGTGCTGTAACTCAGTGCTGGTGGCACTTTTTAAGCGAGTATCTCAGGAGATTGCGGTCCTGCTTTTAACCATGCCAATGGTCTAACAAGGGCTGTGCAGATGAGATGCTCATTCAGTCATGAAAGGACTTTCTTCTGCTGGTTTTCAGACATGGATACTCAGGTACTGACCACAGGATGCTGCTGCTTGGCCTCTCCCTACACAGAAGGCCACTGGGTTGACAGGAGATGGTTGCAGTTCTGGTTTCTGGTCAACCTGGCTACCAGATCCGTCCAGTTCACCTCCAGAAAACTTTACCCTAGATGTCATCTGCTGGTCGTGGTTGCAGAGATGTTTTACGGGAACCAGGAGTTCTGTGCGGCTGAGCCACTGTGCCCACGTGGAAGTGAGGACCCTGCTGCAGTTTCACGCAGGTGGGAACCAAGAACAATGGGAGGCACTGACACTGAAAGTCCTGCCTTGGTTTCAATGGTGAACCACATGGTTTTGTTGCATTGTTTTTATTCTTGGCCCAAAAATTACTCCAACCTGGTTATTTCCCCCGAAACCATCACGAATCGACACTCAGCCTATCAGGGCAGGACTCCTCAGCCAACATTCCGTTCTTCCCTTTTACGGTCATAATCTGGCCTCTGTGATGTAGAAAAAAATAGGTGAGAACAGACCCCACCGAGATGTGGTCGGTTTGCTCCATGTGACAGCTTGTCCCGTGACCTGCTCCCATCAACACAGCACTAGATCAGAAAAGGGGAAAAACTTGTCAGGCAGAAGGTGATGATGCTCGTGGGCTCAAAAAAGTGTCATCCTGGCAAGCGTCTGAGATGATGAGATTTGGAGAGTACTGGTGGATGAGCTGTCAGACACACCGACCACCTGTGCTAATGGAAACCAACTCACTGGGGCCCAGAAAATCCATATTGGCTATCAAAACTGGTACTGGTTGTAGTTCTGGGAAGACTTCCAAGGCTTGGCCTTGAGTTGGAGGCATATTGCTCGTGTTACTCAACTGACATGAGAGGAAAAATGCTTACAGAGAGACCTCAGTCCAATCGAGGAAAGGTCTTCCTCCTCCCACACACGACCATGGAAGCAGATAGAAGCTGATTTCTGTTCCTAGCTAGGAGATGGCATTCACAAGCCTCAACCTCAAAGCCCTTGGGATTGCAATGCCTCATGCCCACACCGTTTGATTAATGATGACTCCTGGTCTGAGGAGCACGTGTAAATTTACACTGCAGGTCCTGGCTGATACAGAACAGGGGTCAAACCCCAGGGGCCAACCCAAACCTTCCCAGAACTGAAGATATTTGGGTGTTCAGATGTTTGTTCTGAGCCCCTCTTGGTTACCAACCAAGTAATTACTCATCGGTCTTTGCTCATCTGATCCTGCACTTGAGACAAGGCAGATAATTAAGGAGCCATAAAGGAAACCACTTTTCCACTCTGATCTTGAGCACTCTTCCTAGGGAATCTTTAGGGAGCACCAGCTCTTGTTCTCACCAGCAATCAGATTTGCAATCATTGGGTTTTTTCAAGCAGGATGAGCTAGCAGAAGCAGTCAGGAAGACTCAGGGATCCAAAGCCTGACTTCTAGTCAGTGCAGCTCCACCAGCTCCTGACACGGATGTGTAATCTCGTTCCACCCACCGGTATTTATTGTGCAGCTGTATGCTCTTGCCCTTCAAAAACATGTGGAATATTTCACCAGTACAATTTCTCATCGTCATTTATGATGGAAAATTTCAGATGGAAAGAGAAACAAATTACCAGAGAAGCTCAAAAATGAGGTAGAGCAACGTTTGGCTCCTATCTCACCCAGGGCTTAGTTGGGACAGCCCTATAAGGTAACTAAGCTCCCAGGGAACATGTTTTTTCCCAGCACCCGAAGTATTTCCTCATACTGATGAAATTTAAGACTCCTCTCCCGATGTGAGTGCTTGGTTAGAAGGCAGATTCCTCTGCCAACTGAGAAAAAAAGAGGCGTCAGCGATTAAAGAGGATTTAATGTTGTGTCAGGTCTAGCTGAGTCTTTGTCATTAACCCCCCGCCCCGGGGCCAAGGTAGTATTAATGAGCAGGAGAAGAGCCTGTGAGTTTCATCACCCCTTCTAAGGCAGCACAACCACCCCAAAGCTGTGGAAGAGATCTCGTTTCTCTTGTGTGCTGCTTCTGACAGCCCCGTCATGTAAAATTAGAACATGGGAAGTTTCAGGAGAGATTCTCAAATGTGCTTCAGCTGCAAGAAGGAGAAATTGGTACCATGGGGAAAATCTTCTCCCAGGCTGAAACTCTTGTCTTGACAAATGAAGAGAGAAATGGCCTACCGAGTCAAATGTGTACAGAGTGGGGAAGGAAGGAAGGGTGAGGAAAGGCTGAGGGAGCTGGGTCCCTTTAGCTTGGAGAAGAGGAGGCTGAGGGGGGACCTCATTAATGTCTACAAGTATGTGAGGGGTGGGTGTCAGGAGGATGGAGCCAGGCTCTTCTCAAGGTCATCTGGTGATAGGACAAGGGGCAATGGGTGCCAGCTGGAACAGAGGAGGTTCCATATCAATATCAGCAGGAACTTCTTCCCAGGGAGGGTACCAGAGCACTGGAACAGGCTGCCCAGGGGGGTTGTGGAGTCTCCTTCTCTGGAGACCTTCCAGACCCGCCTGGCTGTGTTCCTGTGTGACTCAGTCTGGGTGATCCTGCTGTGGCAGGGGGTTTGGACTGGATGATCTTTTGAGGTCCCTTCTGACCCCTAAAAATTGTATGATTGAGGACACTAAGCCTTCAGCCTCCAAAAATCTTGACCCAGACTTTCCTGACTGTGCACCAGGAGCCCAGAACAAAGCTCTTGTGCAATTCCTAGTTTCTAATTTCTGCATATCCGCTCATTGCAGTGACAGGAGAGGTAGGAACAGAAGGAGCATTTCTGGGCATCCGAATCAGCCCCGAGACTTGTCTGAGAAGCCTGTGTAATGTCGCTGTATAAATTCATGAGCTTCTCCCTCTGGGGAGCCGTGCTTTAGTGCCAAAAGATATTGCAGAATTACAGCAATCAGAAAACAATAAAGAGCTTGGGAAAATGCTGATGAGAGAAACTGGAAAAAAATTAGGGTAGTTAGAAAGACAAATGAGGAGGAATAAAATCCAGGTATTAAATAATTGGTGGGAGGCAGGAGGTGGATTAAGAGCTGTTTTCATGGCTTGTACACCAAGCACAAGGAGCCGTTAGATGAAAGGAGTAGCTGGGAAATTAAGCAACCTTGCAAACAGCAGTGATTTTGCTTGGTAAAGGCAATTAGACCCAGGAGCTCGGTGCCACCTGCCCCTTCAGCTGAAGCCACCATCTGAAGACGTTCATGTGCACAAGAATATCATGTACTATCCTATTAGCAGTCATAAAAGCAGCCTGAAAAGGCTGAAAGAACCTTCCCCAAACCCTCCTGTGCTTTCTTGCCTCTAAACATCTGGAGGGAAGCAGCCGCTGGACCACAAGACTGAAGTCAGAAGTCTGATGAAGCCTTGGCATCAGCCAAAAGAGACCTCAACCACGCTAGGAACTGCTGACACCCACACAAGTCCTCTCTCCGAGCCTTGACCCACCATACAGGGAGACATTTAAAATAAACCCCATCACTCATCCCCATGGCTGACCTTAGCTCAACAGTTTCTTGTAATCCAGCATCACCACAGCTCATTAATGTTTAACTCCAGACTGGGGGTGTAGCAGCTATCAGTCCTCAGTGGAAGTGAGCTCTGATAAGAGATACTACATCTTAGTCCAGAGGTGGAACAATCAAGGGTTAAATAACAGCAGCACGCTGCAGCTGATGTGAGTTTATGGCTTGACTTGCACACTCCTTGCCTTGGAAGGATAGATTCTTATATTCACAAAGCCAAGTGACAGGACCTTAGAGCAGAGCTGGTTTAAGAAGCCTGGATTGAAATGTCAATGGTTTCTCATTGCTCTGTGATGATTTGTATGATACTTGTCATTTTTTTACCACCCCTCCACCTCCTCACCCCCCCACCCCCAAAATCTTAGGGATCGGAAGGGACCTCATTATATCAGAAGCACTCTTCCTTTTTTTGAAAAACAAGAACTGTAAAGACTCTCAGAATGGAGAAAGAAAGATGCAGCAGGGTGTTTTTTGCCAACATTGTGTTTTTGAACACCATTTCCTTGGGTTCTCTGGGGTCTGACTTGTGGATGTTTGGAACACTTTGATTTTTTTGCATAAAAACTGGCAAAAGCCAGATGACCCAGTGACCACCAAGGTAAAATAACTGGGAGGATTAAACCTGCCCCTCTAATTCCACTGAGCTTTTTAAACTGCCTGACCTCTGGAAGGCAAGAGTTGGAAAGTGAAAATAAAAATCCCAGACAAAGGTCACTTATTCAGCACTGGGGGTGGGGGTGGTGGGGTGGTGGAATGTGCTTGGCTTTCACAAGTACTCTCCCAGAAGTTTTATGAATGGCTTTTCAGACTTCTCCAAAGCTCCCATGTCCCCAAAAGGCCTCTAGCAGCAGGGACCAATCATAAAATCATAGAATCCTTAGGGATCGGAAGGGACCTCGAAAGATCATCCAGTCCAATCCCCCTGCCACAGCAGGATCACCCAGACCAAGGCACACAGGAACACATCCAGGCGGGCCTGGCACATCTCCAGAGAAGGAGACTGTTGTGGAGTTGCTGCCCCCTGGGCAGCCTGTTCCAGTGCTCTGTTACCCTGCCTGGGAAGAAGTTCCTGCTGATATTGATATGGAACCTCCTCTGTTCCAGCTGGCACCCATTGCCCCTTGTCCTCCAGATGCACTGCACAGGGATCCCAAGCTGGGAAGGGCAGCTCAGGGATGTCCCCATCCCAACATCACAGGTTGAAAATGAAATTTAAAAATGAAATTTCCTTTCCTAATTCATTGGAACCCCTCCAGGTGAACATTTCTAAGGGAAAAAGGGGATGGCCACACTTTCCTTACCAACATTCTTACCTCTCCCAAACTTCAGGATGTGACACTTGAAGGAGAACAGGCCAGACACTCAGGACTTTGACGTTTGCAGCTGTCCTTCTCTAAACAGTATTTTTAGTTCTGAAGCAGCATCTCCATTTGTTTCTTCCTCCTTTCCTAAAAGTTAAAAAAAAAAACCGAACCCCAAATTCCTGGAATCTCAGCTCCTGATTCCTTTAAGTGCCTTTCTACAGCAAGAGATGAAACACAGAAGTTTCAGCTGCTTCGCAAGAAGCCGTGGGCTACCGTTTTAAACCTCATCATGTTTTGAGTTTTCCTCCTCACTGGCCGTATCAGTTTGCCTTAATGGTAAAACTCCCTTTTCTAGCAGCCAGAAGGCCCTAGAATTTAAGATCACATTTTCCCCTCTGTTATTCCCCTCTAATCAGCAAAACGTTTTCCTCTAGGCTAGAAGAAAACCTCACGCTGTGCTCAGTTTCTATCTCAGGCTTGCAGTGGCCAAAGGATAGGATTGAAGTGGGTTTTTCTATATGGAATGATAATTTTTCTTAGCTTACAACCAATGGAAAAAACCCTCTGGTATCAGAGATGCCCCTGATGAGCCTCATCATAGTCACAGTATCTGATCCAGCTCTTGGAGGGTGCCATCAGGTCCAGCTTGTGTGCAAGATGTGCCTTTCTAGCAGCTGATACAGAGTGGAGCTACCTAACAAGCTTCATCTTCATCTGCTGAGGGTGTTTTCCTTTGGTTTGGAGGGTTTCAGACAGAGCCTAGTGTTTCCTCAAGCTGAAAATAGGCTTCCAAATGTCCTTGTGTAAAGGCTTTACTTCAGGGCACACGCAGAGAGCTGCTGTAGAAGCTGTGGTGGAACAGGGGTATGTCCTTCCCCTGGCTGGCTCAGAGTAGGAAGTGGGAATCCAAATGAATCCAAGGAAAAAGAATAAATTCAATCATAGAATCATTAGGGATTGGAGGCGACCCCAAAACATCATCCAGTCCAATCCCCCTGCCACAGCAGACCAGGTCCAGGTAGGTTTCAAACATCTCCAGAGAAGGAGACTCCACAACCCCACTGGGGCAGCTCCCTCCAGTGCCCTGTCACCCTCCCTGGGAAGAAGTCATAGAATCACAGAATCAGTCAGGGTTGGAAGGGACCACAGGATCATCCAGTTCCAACCCCCCTGCCATGGGCAGGGACACCCCACCCCAGATCAGGCTGGGAATAGGACCCACCAAAGCATCACATAGCTGTGCTTAGTGAGTGACTATCCAGCACAGGACTGAACATCTTAACGGTGAATGAATTGTCCCTAATCCCGGTTTAAGATACGTGAGCATCCTTTGAAGCAGAGATACTTCTTACAGCTCCCTGTCCTGATGCTCTTTAACAGTATTTGGAGTGGGGGAGGGTATGCAGGTTTGCTCTCTCCTTTCATGGGAGCATCACACAGGTGAAGCCCCTGGGCAGGACAGGGGCTGAGGTGGAGCTATTTGCTCTTTTGCAAAGGACTTTCAAGCATCGGTGGGGTTGCGTTTCCTTTTCTGGGAGGGCAGGCGAGTGGCGGGGTAAGCTGATGCCAAATGTACAGCAGTGGTATTGCACAACACTGGGACAACACTGCCTTCCAACCGTTAGGGCTGCTGGCAGGCGGCAGTGGGAGGAGAAGATGTGCAAGTTGATGCCTTTTGTGGCCCCCAGGGTCTTTTTATACTTTAGAGAAGTTGGGCTCATCCTAAGTTCCTCTCCCACAGATTGTTCCTGTTGTTGCTGCTCCAACCCCATAGATCATGTGGCTCAGAGTGACCTAGACCCAGCAAACCCAGGCACTGGGAGCTCTGGATGCTTCCCCACCCCCACACCAGGGAGCAGAGTGGACAGTGGGAACAGAGGTCCCTCTGGCTCCAGCAGCTGGGTGCTCTTGCCTATTTGTCATCCTTCTCACTCTCAGTCCATCCCTTTAGGCAGCTTGTTTCCCTTTTAACTTCCTAAATATGAAGTGCTCTCTGTTCCTCTCTCAGCTACCTTGACAGCTCTGCCAGGGACCCCAAAATGTTGTGTACAGGCAGAGAAAAGGATGTCCTTGCCAACGGGCATGAATCATGGCCTGAATCCAAACTCTTCATCATTTGGATGCAACAAACCATCATTTATACACGGGAGCAGGTTTGCTCGAGGGCTCAGCCAGGAAAGAGAGCTGTGGTCCTGCTGTAGTGGATGCCTGGACCTGGTCATGGTCACCTGGCCCAAGTGGTCTGTTCCTGGATCCGGGGACTGCAAGGTGGCCACGTAGCTGCTGCAGGGGATGCCACACTGAGGGCAAAATAGACAGCACATGCTTTCTCCTCCTTGCTCCCAGGAGCACACCCAGAGCCAGGCTGGCACAGAGAGCTTTAAAGCTCAGTGTTAGAGGCATCACTATAAAACACATCATCAAACAGTCAGCTAGGCAGCTCATTGGGAAGGGTTTGTGGCAGCAAATCCTTATTGCACCCCATTTGGAGCTGCTGAGCTCAGACCTGTGCTCGAACACTCTCTCCAAAGTTTCTGGTGCCAGTGGGCAGCAATGAGCCCATCCTGTTCCCCTCAGCAGCTCCCAGGAGCAAGGGGTGGGATTTAGGACAAACATCTTTTTTACTAAGGGGAAAAAATCCCAAGTGGGAAACATGCAAGGGGCAGTGGGTGCCAGCTGGAACAGAGGAGGTTCCATCTCAATATCAGAAGGAACTTCTTCCCAGACAGGGTACCAGAGCACTGGAACAGGCTGCCCAGGGGAGATTGTGGAGTCTCCTTCTCTGGAGAGGTTCCAGACGCGGCTGGATGTGTTCCTGTGTGACTTGGTCTGGGTGATCCTGCTGTGGCAGGGGAACTGGACTGGACGATCTTTCGAGGTCCCTTCCGATCCCTAAGGATTCTATGATTCTGTGCACTTGGCAGTGCAATTAAAACCTCCACAGAGAGCAGACCTGAGTCTATGCCCTACAGACAGAGGGGCAAGCCAGCCCCCTCCAGAGGATATCCTAAATGATTCATGCCAGTGACCTGTTCCTGAATTAGCTGCATTGGTTCACAGCACAGCTCCTGCTGCGAACCCGGTGTGAAGGAGCAGCTGGTGAGTCAAAAGAGCAAACAGCTCTTGTTTGTTCTAATACAAGAGACAGGAATGTGAAGAATAGCAAGACTCTGCCCATGCCATCACATTTATGGCTGGAACACATGGAGGAGATACAAACCAGCCCCAAATCATGCAAAAACACCTGCAGGAAGGGGTGATGGGGTTTGTTTTCTTCATCTCCCAGCCCCACTGAACCATAGGAACCAGTGATGGAGATGCTGTAGCACTTAGCATGTTCCAGCCCAGCTTCTGTCGCTGCTTCAGGCAGCAGACACTGTAAGCCCCAGCCAGGATCGTGCACTTAGCTCTCTAGCAAGGTTACTGGAGTGATATGAATTTTTGACAGCAAAGAAACCTCACAGAAAAGTCATTAAAGCGTAAGTTTCAGGGTTTTAGATGTGTCCTGTGGGACTGGTCCTCATTGCAGAGCGGGGCTTGCACAGAGCCCTCAAAGCTGTCCATCCTCTAAGCACACAGCAAGTTCACTCCAAAAGCAGAGCTCCAAGAGCCCCCCTTCACCAAGCTGCAGCTCTGCTTTCTCCATGACACACACACCCCCCTCCCCAGGAATGCACCGTGCACCTGCTTTTTGCAGGGCTTCAGCCCTTGCAGTGGTGAAAGAGCAACGATAGTTTTGGGGAAGTGGTTTTTCTCAGCCCTAAAACTTTCTCTGGAGAGAGGAGCACCCTGACTGAAGCAGAGCTCCTGGCTGTCACCCATGCATCCCTGGCGAGACTGGATCCAGCCATGGGAGCTTTGCTTGCAGCAGGATGGAGGAGTTCTTCAAACTTCATCTTTTCCATTTTGTTAGGATATGGGCTGCACAAGGAGTCCAGCTTCTCCATCCTTCACATCCTGCAAGAGACATGAATTGTCACTCACTCCCACCCTGCAGAGCATCCACCATAGCTCTCCGAGGCAGCACAGTCTCCCTTCAACAGGAATGATGCTCAAAGCCAGGCTGCTCCATCTCTCAGAGCCATGGAAAATCCCACCTGCTCACATAGCTATTCTTATTTTATTTTATTTTCCTCTAACTACTTAGCATGTGGTTTTCACAGTGACTCAACGTGGGCTCTGAGCAGCCCTGGGAGCAGAGCTGAGCTCGTGCAGGACTCTGGTTTTAGTCAATCAGCTCTAATTGACGCTGACTGTAATGGTTTTTCAGGGGCTGTGGATTCTTCCTGTTCAGACACAAGACTATTTCCACTGTTCAATTTCCAGCCTGCGGTTGTTATTTCTAACGAGGTATTTTCCCCCCATGATCCTCACACAGATTTTCCAGAAGGATTTGAAGCTCCTAATTTCAAGGATTGCCTTTGGTTGCCTTTTTGTGAGCTGGGCTGTGAATGTTTATTACAAACAGGAAAGCATCGTTTTCGATGGCAGCTTCGAAGAAAGAGCCTCGAAAATAAGCAAGAAATAAAGAATAAGCCTCTAAAATGTCTTTTTTCTCTTTATAGAAAGCCATGCACTGCACAAGGCACTTGTTTTATCTTGGAGATTTTAGTAACATTGGGATTAGGATCTTTGAATTTTGATCAGACTCGAGAAAAATTCGTAGCAGTAAAATAATTCCCAGCCTCCCTGTAGGATTCTTGGTACAAACATCTACACTTTAAATGATCCAGAGGGTTGTTTTGGGGGTGGAATTTAAAAGAATCAACAAAGAGGAATGTTTTTCAGCTCTTTGAAGTGCAGAGGAAATACAGAATGTAAGCAGAGGGAGGGTTCGGCGGGGTAAGTGCAGGGCACCGGGGAACAAACGATTCATGGCAGACGTAAAGAAAGACCCGGCGGATCGCACATCTGCCTTCATGGTGCCTATAAATAGATGAAACTCTGCTGGATTTGTTATTGGGGAGCTTAATCATGTCTCAAGGAGCGCTTGGTGTCTGCTGAAGGTTTATGGGTATTGCCTGTTAGAGCACAGATGATTTAACAAGCTGATCATAACCTAGAGAGGGGGTTATCACATAACCGATCCTGTGCTATTGATGGATGGATGGGTGGACCCATCCTTAGGGCACGGCAGTCCAGGCCCCACGGCATGACTAGCAGACAGACCGTCTTTTCAAATGATCATTGCTGAGCAGGTAGTGTGATGTTCAATCTCCATCTTTATGGGTTTGCCAGAGCCACAAGAGATGATAGAACAGAGACCATTTTCAGCCTCAGGTTGGCTCTGCTGGAACCAGCATCAACTCTGCACATGGTGGGGACCCCAGACCCCCCAAGGGATTGGAAGCAGATTGCAGCCTGACACTGCAGCTCCTGATGCTCCTCTGGTTGCGTCCCCCCTTCCCCACACTCTCACATTGAGGTGAAGCAAACTCAAATTACAACTCAACCCTGACTCCCACCTGTCCCCTCAACCAGCCCTTGCCTCTGTCCCAGCTGGGAAACCGGTCGGAAAATGAAAATCAAGTTTCCCTAAGCGGTATAAATACTGTGGCAGGGCTGATTATTTTAGCTGAGAGCTCCAGCCAAGCAGAACCAGGACTGGGCTGTCCCCGGCAGCACCCGCCGTGCTCTTCCCTCCTCTCTAGCGTGTTTCCTGCCATCACCCAGCCCCAGTTCATTGTGGGATGGTTTTCACAATTAATCCCCAAGTGGGTGGCATGAGAAAGGGGCCAACATTATGTCCAACACCCTACCAGCGCTCAACATTGCACTCAGTGCTCCCACCAGCACCCAAGGTCATGCCCCATCTCCCCATTAGCACCCACTAGGAAGGGTGTAGGGTAATGGGTGCAGGCCTTTGCATGCAGGCATAGCTAGAAAAGGAATTTACTGTCTTAACAAGCTCTGTTATTTCAATGCAAAGCTTTTTCTTTCCCCACCTGTGTCTTCTTGTGTGCAAGAAGCCACGGTGAAACCTTTTCTCAGGAAAGCAGCAGCTCTGGGGGGATTCCGCAGAGCTCTCCCTGCAGAGGAGGGCAGTGGGGAAATGCTCCCAAGATTCTGCTCCGAGAGAGGTCAAGCTAATTTTTTGAGTTAAATTTTTTTCTTCATTTCAGTTTTGCACTACCTTGTGGCTTTATAGGAACTCGTGGGAGTCTTTTGTCGGGGAGCATTTTCATTAAGGAACAAGAATCCTGTTTTCTTACCGATCTTCCTCATCACCAAAACCCAAAGGGAAGAAAGGAAATGATTACCCATGAGAAGGTGAAAGCAGGCTTTCCTAAATATGTTTTTCCCCGCCTGCTGCTCCTTGCAAACAGCAGGGACAAACCCCTGGGTCCTCTGTAAAAAGGATGGGGTGAAGGCTGCGCTGCTCCAGGCTCAGAGCCCAGTTGGGATCTGCTGCCCAGAGCAGCATTTTCAGCTCCATCTGAGCCAGAAAATGAGATTCTGTAGAGGGGGAAAAAGCCCGCAATCTCTGTCAGCCATCCCTGCAACACACTTGTTCGCGTTTCCTAATTGCCTTTTTGCAGAGGTTATTATTGAGTAATGCCTATTTTGTTGAAAAATTGCACCATAAACAGCCAACGGGGAAGGAAATAAATAATTGCTAATAAATGTCAAAGTAGATTAGCAAACCAGAAAGGCTGGGGAAGAACAACTTTTTTTTTCCCTCTTCTTTTTTTTTTATTATTTTTATTTGGCTTGGAAAATAACTGCGGGGTTCTTGCAAAGATGGTGTTTAATGAAAACTACTCCAGCACCTTGCAGGGGAGCTGATGCTTTGTTATTTCCTCAGACTGGGTTAAAATGCTGCCTGACTCCTCCATGGGCTGCAGCAAACCTGGAAAACAGCCTTTTCTTCTGTCAGATGAAGGAAAGAAGTGCAAAACCGAAGGGTTTCTTCTGAGCACAGCGGGAGCTCAGAGTCCTGGATCTCTACCGTGGGATGTTTGGGAAATTTGGGGGGAATTATTAGATCTCCAGCATCTAAAATTACACAAGATAATGGGCAACTCACTGACGTACCGCCAAAAATAGGCTTCCAGGTCCCCTCAGAGCAACTCACAGCTGGCAAAATAGAACGTAAAGCCTTAAATGAACTCTAGAATCACAGATAAATGCAGATGAAAATAAGAAAAGCTCCAATAATAGAAGTGAAAGCGCTTTTCCTTCGCGAACAGTTGGAGTTCGGGAGTTTTGTGCATCTCTGAGACCCCAGGCTTTGCATCCCCAGCCCGGCTCTTTCTGGAAGGAGACGCAACGGTTGATTTGGCCAAAACAACCCTTCAGCTGCCCCTTTGATTTACAGACTCATTAACAGCCGTGCGAAGCTGCGCTTTCCAGTGGGACTGCTGAGAGCCATAAAAGTGACCTACGGAGACGGGGAAGGCGGAGAAACCCGGCTCCGTTCAGCTCACAGACCCACCAGCACAACCCCACTCTCCTTCCCAGGCTGTAACCCTGGATGAGAAAGGGCCAGTGCCTCCAGTTTCCACCCTGACCTCAGCTTTCAAAGTTGAAAAAGCTGCTTAGTTTTAATTATTTTTGAACAAGATGCAAAGAAATGGCCCAACAGGAGCTACCTCAGCACCAACCCCTGGCATTTCTTCCCTCCCTTTTCATGTTCTCCTCTTTACTCATCAGAAACCCCTATTTCCTCGCTCTCGTATTGAAGAAATAAAAACCTCAAGAGCATAGAGGATGCAGAAATTAATAGCTAAGCCTTCGCTTATTCCTCGTGGCTCCCCTAACTCCTGCCAGCTCAACTTGTGGTTGAGATTACAGCAATAAATCACAAGCTACTCTTTGAAATAACAGCTCTGATTTCACCCAGCGCAAGGAAGGAAAAGGACTGGCAGGTTGTGCAAGGTAGGAGGGATGGGGCAGCAATGAGCTCCCCTGGGTGTGATGGTGGGTCGAGGGGACCTGGATAGGACTGAACACCATCGGGCATGGCACTGTCTCATGGTTCACAGTTGGAAACAGCAGAGACAGTCTCCCTTGCTCCTGTCATAAAATGCTGGGGGACTTTAGCATCCGCTCAGGGCAGGATGGGGCTCAGCAGATTTGCACAGGAGGGCATATAAATACTGAGAGATGCTGGGCTCAGTGCAAGCCTGGACTCTCTGGACAAGGTGAGGGGGCCAAACCCCTAGGTTCTCATCTCCACAAGAAAATCTGTGGCTATGACATGAATTTAGCACCCCAGGAAGGTGGACCTGGGCCCAGGTGGTGATTCCCAAAGAGCAAACACAGAGGTGGGAAATGCAATGCAATGATGGAGATGCTCTGAGGGGATGGTCACTCCACACACGAGAGCCACCAGGCTGCCCCGTTTCCCCTGCTGAGCCTCCCCAAGCAGAAATGAGCTCAGCTCTTCTGTTAACCGAAATGGACTTTCACCTTACGTTTTGGGATCTTCTGAAACTCACACCATGCCCCTATTTTTAGCCCATCCTCTTGGGTTCCAGCTGCTCTGGCTACAAGACCCTCGCAGAACTCCTGTGGCCAGGAGGTATTCTGGGGTATTTTTAGTCCTGTCCATCTGTGATGGGCTGGGCTGGGCAAGGACGTGTGTGGTTTGAGCATCTGCAAGAAAGACCAACCGGGCAGGAGGAGGAGAAACGGCTCCAGGGCTTTTTGGCTGTGGCCAGGGGGAGAATGTGGAAGTGGCTCCTCGATCCTGGGGTCAGAGAGGGTTAAATAAAGAAAAAAGCTGCTATGGCCAGTCTTTTTGGGTGCAGCTGAGACCAAGCTCACAGGTGGGATGTGGCTGTGTGAGAGCCACAACAGACCAGCCCTGTGCCCAAACCCATCTGTGCAAAGCCCTGATGAGGCTGAGGGTGAAGGCAAGGGATGGCCTTTCCACTTGTTTTATCCTGCACCTCCCAGCTCTGTCACAGAAACCTCACAATCACTGTTGCATTGCCCAAGCCCTGATGCAACCCCGGGGCACTGGGGCTCAAACCCCATCTTTGGGGCTCTCCTGAGGGGCATCCATGGGAGATGCACAAGCCTGCAGCACTGATGAACCCAACGCTTCCTCTTTCTCAGAATAAAGCCTGATGCTTCTCCAAACATAACAGTGACAACAATAACAACAAAAAAGATCAACCCCAAAAAAAGCAGCGCTGGAACTTTTACTTTTTATGTGCCTTTTGAGGTGAGTTTTGATTCTTTTTGAGTGGGATTTGGGAAGTTGCCACAGGTTCGGTAGCTTTCAACTTCGTGTTTTCACTTTTTAAAGTCTACTGTGGTGAGTAAGATCTGTCTGCCTGTAGCACACTACCTTGCCCTGGAAATACCCACCAGTATATGGAAAAGTTTAAAATAAGTCTCCAAAGGAAGCTCTGATTTCTCTGAAGGTCTCCCCAGGGGCTGAGGTGGGACAGGAGCCCATGGGATAGATGCAAAGCAGCCTTCACTCTGCTCTTGTTGCTGGAAAGGAGCTGCTTCTTTAGAAGTGATGGCCAGGGTCAATGGTGATGCCTCCAGGCTTGGACCAGGACAGTAGCCAGCTGACCCCCGCAACCCATCACACAAATCTCCATGGAAACAGAGCCTCCTGGAACCTCTGACTGCCCTGGGCAATGTGAGTTGCTGCCCGGTATCACCTTCACCATTATTGACTCAAAGGATGCCAGTGAGGTCCTTGGTAGAGCCTTCACCCCAAAACTGGCCACTCAGAGCCACCCAGCCTGAGCCCCATCCCTGCTGGTCATTATCCCATGCTTGGCAATGTGGTTTAGTGGTGAACTTGGCAGAGTTAATGGTTGAATTTGATGATCTCTAGGGTCTTTTCCAACCTGAATGATTCCACGATTCTACAACATCACTCCATGCTGTATCTCATAGCAGCTACGCCTGCCATGATGCCTCCTCTCTGGAAGTTCAAAGCCAGGTTGGATGGGGCTCAGAGCAGCTTGGTCAAGTGGTAGGCACATTAGACTAGATGATCTTTAAGGTTCCTTCCTACCCAAAGCATTCTATGATGATTCAGTGACCGAATGGAGCTGGACTCTCATACTGCCACTCCATGCCACGATGGCTGCTCTTCCCCTTGCCCTCTTGGGTGCACTTCCTAGCCCATCGAGAGTATGTGCTTGCCCTCATAGCACAAGGCTTGAGATTTATAAATAAAAGAAATAAATAAGGCCCTTTTCTGTTCCAAATTAGCCCCAGGCAGACGCTCAGTGAAAGACTCGGTTTCCTGTCTGTTTGTCGAGGCTTCCTCTGTATAACAAACCCGGCTGGAGGGCGGAAAGGGTAAAGACCAAACTGAAATGTGTACAGTAGGATTGCACAACATCCCTGGCCACTGATGGTCTCTGGAGGTCTTAATCCGAGAGGATCCAGGAGGCTGAGAGTGCAGCCACCTTCTGCACCTATCTAGCCAAGGTAGTTTAAGATCGCCAGTGAGGCAAGAGCTTCAAAAGTCGGCTTGGGACGGCACCGGGGAGCTGCACGCTCTCTGTCCTGAAATAGTTCTTCAGATCCACAGATGAGTCATTTGAGTTCTTGACCAAAAATATCTCTCTACTTGATGCATAGGACTTAATAGGAAGAGCTGGGAGCTGCTCAGTGATGCTGCCCTGGGAGCTGCAGCCAGTGCCGGCAGATCTATAGCCCAGAGGATGTTTGGGAGGATAATCCCTGCCAGGAGTGTGGGAAGAGCAAAGCCAGCATTGAGAATGATGACGCAGCATTGTTCTTGTGGTATTTCTGGCCCAGCCAGAAGTGGGAAGTATCAGAAATCTCACGAGGCACAACTTGGCCTTGTGAGATTTCCAGCTACTTTGCAACCCCCCTGCCAAGGATTCATCCCTTTGACCTGTTTTTCTCCCTCTTTTTATTGTTGATCCTTGTAAAGTGCCCTTTTGCCCTAAGGTGATGCCTGCCTGGACTCCTGGCTCTGACTCACCACACCGTGCAGGTACCAGGACAAGGATTAATGTCTCACCCCATCCTGCCACCTCCGTCACCCAAAAATGGGCAATGAAAAGGGACAAGGAGGGCAAAGGGGCATCAAAAAGGAGTTTTCTCTCATTTATTGGTGCACTCAATATGGCAGGGAAAACCCTCCTCCCCAGTGCCACAGCCTGTCTGGCACAGTATTGATTGGATAAGCTACGGGTGGGATGCAAGGGAAGCTCCTTTAACACAGTTCTGCTGTCCCCAGGCTCCCCTCCTCTACACCCATGCTCAGGGCTGCAAAAGCACCTACAGCATCCGAGGGTCAGCGCAAGGGAATCCATGCTGCCAGAAAGCAGCATCCCAGCTGGAATTGCAGCTCTCTTCCAGCAGAGAACTTTGATTTCCTTCAGAAGCAAAGATCAACCTTTGGGCAAAGCTTTAGGAGGGTTTTTGGGCATAAGGAAGGTTTGAAGATTGATGAATTTAAGAGAGATTAGGAAAGAAGGTTATCTTCACTTTTTCTGAACAAGGACATGCAGGTCACTCTGGCCCCTCTTAGCTGCAGCCCGTGGGAATCTTTCTCCTCAGAGCTTCCTGATCTTCCCTAAGAGGAGAGGGACCTGCAACAGGACACTGCAGTGAATGCCACCCCAACTGATGCATTACACCACCCCAACAGAGCAGAAATGATTTATCTGTCCACTCATGGAGAGGATCCCAGAACCCCTAGGTGTCCCTGATGAGATCTTATGGCCACTGAATGCTTAACCACTGATGAATTCTTTTGAGGTTACCAGTGGGGTGAGGGTGAGCCACTGCTGGAGGTGCCCCAAAACCAGGCAGCCTCCCAGGAGTAGAGATTCTGTGATTCTGAGGTCTTCAGGCATCACACAAAGCTGACCAAGCAAGATAGGTGTCCATTTGGGGTCCCATGCACGGGAGGGGACAGCATGCTTGGGCCACAGGACACTGCCAACTTCCTGAGCAGAGGGTCACAGGTGTTTCCTCACCATCATAGAGTCCACAGTGCTGGGAACCTCTTGAAGTTCACAGCAGCTCAAGGGCCAGAAATCACAGCAGGACAGGTATGAGCTGTGAGCATCACAGAATCATTCATGAGCATCGGGCTGGGTGACAGCTTGGGCACAGCAAGCCCCGGGGGTTTGCAGCTTCATTTCCCAAGGCAAAGGACACATGCAATGGCATCCTGCTCCCATACCTCAACTCCACTTGAATTCAGCAGTCTCAGAAACACCCAGCTCTTGCAAGCCACAAACGCAGTCATAGAGGTGACAGAGGAGAGGCTGAAGACCTGATTTCTGCAGCCTCAAAACTACTAAATTCCTGAAAACCTCCTGGAAACTGCAAATGTGACAACTGAGGTGATGAAGAAGAAGCCGAGGTGCAAGCTCAACCCCATAGGGGAAAGAGATTTGATGGCTCACATGGTCTTTTGACCTTCGAGGTCTCACTGCCAGCCCTGAGAAAGATGAAGCAAATGGGGGTGTTTGGGGATGAGCTGGGTGCTGACAGGAAAGCAGCTCACACCCCACTTCTCCCTCGGCGAGATGTAAATGAACCCCAAGGCCACCAGCCTGGGACCGACCTCATCGTCGTCAGTCCCCAGGTCTCATCGAGTCACTTTTTCTGCCAGAATTTTTAAAGCAGGGGCACCCCCCAGGCTCAGAGTCCCAGAGAGCTGAAACCAGAGCTGAAATCTCTCTCCGAACAGCCTGATGCAGATGAATTTACTCCCAGCAGAGGCCAAAGTCCACATTCAGCCCCAAGGCTTGGCTTATCCTCAGAGGGAGGGGGATCTCATCCCAGGGAGAAGGCTCATCCCTGCAGGAAAAGTGCTCCTTGCCTCTGTAGGGAGCAGGAGGAGAGCTGGGTTGAGCAGAATAAACATGTAGTGGGTGAATTTTGCATTTCTGAGCACCAGAGCTCGTTTGTTTAAATTTTATCTGTTTGCTTTACAGAACTTGAACTTAAGCCAGAATCTGCTTCCAGCAGAGATACAGGAGGAGGGTGTAGCAAAAGCACACAATAAACAGCCAGGAAAAGGGCAGGGGTTGTAGGACAGGGAGGCATTTTCACAGCTCGTTTCAGTAAAACCCCAGGGTTTGCCTGGAAAGAAACTCTTGGTGTCAGAGGAAAAGGGCTGGGGTTTTCTTTTTTGGAACTTTGAGGATTTTCAAAGCTTAAGCATTTGTCTTTTATAGGCACCGAGCTGTGTGGGAGCCAGCTGAAACAGCTGCTGCACCTGCAGCCTCAGAAGCTGAAGCACATGATGGAAAGATAATGGTTTGGGGAAGAATTGGGTCCCTCTGAAATCCACCCTGAGAATAACAGGGCAGCGGGGGCAGTTGAATGCAGCTCTGATTCTTCTGCTGGCCCTCACAAATAATAACATGGGTAAAACTACAGAAAAGGAAGGGACAGAAGAGCTGTGGTGGGCTCACTGGCATTTCTCATCTCAAAAACAGATGGACACCAAAACCAGATCAGATTGGGTGGAGTGTCAGGTCCATGGGCCACCACAGGTGTGATTCCTAGAAGTCTGGGATTACCACATCGTGCTCAGCTGATGGCTCAGGCTGGACATGAACATTCCCAACATTCCCATGGAAGAGAAAGCAATGGCTACTGTTCACCTCCCTTAGATGCCTCCATTGAAAGGCAGTTTCAGACTCATGCAGAAAGAGCTCCAGGGTATTATAGGCACTAGCAAACCAGCCCAGGCAGATGCTTGCCTGCTGCTCAAAACCATCCTGCAATCTCTTGGCTCTGCAAAGTATCTGTGTAAGATACTTCATAGAATCATTAGGGATCAGAAGGGACCTTGAAAGATCATCCATTCATCCATTCCAGTCCCCCTGCCACAGCAGGATCAAAGTGACCAAGTCACACAGGAACA
>VZRI01009884.1:66545-136067 GCA_013397515.1 Upupa epops
AGGGGGAGAAGAAACTCCCTTGATCTGCTAACCACCCCCCCTTCTAATCCCCCCCAGGATGCTGTTGGCCCTCTTGGCCACAAGAGCACATTGCTGACTCATAGCCATCCACCCAGAAAGGCTGAAAAGAGGGAAAGTGGAGAAGATGGGCTCCTTCATTCACAGCTGCCCTGGAGCACATCTCCCAGTACTTCTTCTAAACACCCCATTGCCTTCCTTGAAAAACACTTCGTTCTCCAGTTTCTCCTGGGGGAGTTGCATACCATGACTTTGACTGCCCAGCGTGGCAACCTGTAAAGCCCCTTGGTTTCTCACAACCCACAGTGAGACTATAATTACAGCAGAGTTTTCAGTCTCTTGTCAAGACTGAGAATTTCCCACATCCACCATGAGAGCAGAGTCATGCAGATTGGGCACCACAGGTCTGTTTCACCCCCCCATGCTCGTCCTGACACGAGCCTCCTGCCTCATCTAAGCCCCATAAAAGGAGATTCAGCACTGTGAGGCCAGGAAAGAGTAACTGAGGCAGTGCCATGAGCCAGATATGCTCTCAGACTCATCAGGAGGAACCCAGGAGATTCCTCCTTTCTCAGGAGCCATATCCTACCTGATGTGGTTAACTCACTTTGCCCTCTCCTCTCCCCTCTCCACGTCATCCACCTCTTGCTCTGACACAACTGTGCAAAAAATGGAGAAACAGAGACTTTGGTAGAAGCCTCGATGGGAACTTCAGGAAGTTTTGGGTCCCAGGGTGGACTTCACAATATCACAGAATCTTAGGGATCTGAAGGGACCTCAAAAGATCACCCAGTCCAATCCCCCTGCCACAGCAGGATCCCCTAGATCCAGTCACACAGGAAAACATCCAGGTGGGTTTTAAACATCTCCAGAGAAGAAGACTCCACAGCTTCCCTGAGCAGCCTGTTCCAGTGCTCTGGCATCCTCACTGGGAAGAAGTTTCTTCTCATCTTGATGTGGAACTTCAAGTTGCAGCTGACACCTGGTGCCCCTTGTCCTGTCGCTGGATGCCACTGAGCAGAGAGTGGCTCCTTCCTCCTGACACCTGCCCTCTCCATACTGATCAACATTAATTAGGTCACCCCTCAGTCTCATTTATTTCCAAGCTCAGACACCCAGCTCCATCAGCCTTTCCTCATCAGGGAGATGCTCCACTCCCTTCATCATCCTTGTGGCTCTGTACTGGACTCTTAAACAGCTGTGTCCTTCTTGAACTGAGGGGCCCAGAACTGGACACAATATTCCAGATGCGGTCTCACCAGGGCAGAGTAGAGGGGGAGAAGAACCTCTCTCCATCTACAGGCCACTCCCTTTCTAATCCACCCCAGGATGCCATTGGCTTTCTAGGCCACAAAGGCCCATTGCTGGCTCCTGGTCATCCCAAAGGTCATTTGCACGGTGTTGTGTTAAGGTGTAAGGTTAGATGGGAATGGGGCTGTTCAGTGTGGGGAGAGATCAGAGCTGCATGAGGAGAAGGGATTCTTGGACTAACCAGTGGTGACTTTGCTGGCATGGAGAGACCAAGATGACTTTTAGTGGCCAAGATGGTGTTTGATGATGGATGGAGACCTGGCTTCGGCACTCCAATGCATCTCGTGTTAAGGGAAAGTGTTTATGGTGCCAGTGAACAAACAGGTCAGTCGTAAATTACAGCTCCAGCTGCTGGATCTCAGCACCAGTTGAAGAGGCAGACACAATCCCCATTGCAATGGAGAAGCAGGACATTAATTGAGCCAAAACCTTCCTTTGAAGCCAATCAGCAGAGGAACCAGGAACCGTAGCACACTGGTGATTGACGTTATCGAAATGCACGGCCTCCTTGCTCCAAAATTCAAAATCCCATTAACATTTGAGGTTCCCACAAACATCCAGCACAAGGAACCCTCACAAAAAATCAAGTGAATTATACTCTCCGTGAGATCTGGAGCAACTCTTCTACCAGCTACTCACACACTGGGAGGAGAAAAGAGACAGAAAGGGATTTTTCTCTAGCTGGGACTCTGTCTATAATTGCCACACTACAAAGCTCTCTTTGTGCAACAGCCTGAAACGCCCTTTCACTCCTTCCCATCTGCATGAGTGCTTTAGGGCTGAGTCAAAGTCCTTCCATGTCCCTCTTCCGAAGAGTGCCTGCAGTCTCGGTTAGCTGGTATCTGGGAAGGTTGGGACTCACACACAAAAAGCCACCTGCCCCTATTTCATGGTTCCAGACCTCTCGATGCATCAAGGTGTTTGCATTATTGCAGGCAAATCGCTCGCACCAAAAATAGGCTGAGAGCAGGACGCAACATCTAGGCACATGCAAACTCGGGGGGGAAAGGAGAGGGCTTCAGCCTGGACCTCGGTTTCACAGGTTTAGTCTCCTAATGAACCCAAAACGTGACCAAATAAAACAAGTGCCACCGTATTTCTTCTCATCCCTGGGTATTTTTGCAGAATCACCGTATTTCTTCTCGACTCTGTATTTCTGCAGCTGTGGTTTGGGTGGAGCCTGTTTTTATGACCTTGTATCTGCTGTTACAGCAGAGGCTTGCAGGAGGAAGAGGTCATCTGTCAAAAATGAAATCAGAAAAATAAGTGGCTGTCATGCTTGTCGGAGCCTGGGATCTCCTTTCCTGTGCTTGAGACCTCTCTGCAGTCCGAGTCTGGCTTAAGGAAATTAGCAGGCTGGCTGCCTCCCCAGGCTCAGATGCTGCAAGTTCAGCCTCCTCACCCTCTCCCTTCTTCTTTTCCAGCCATTATGGAGCTGAGATGCCCTGAGCCGATCAGGAGCCTTCAGACCATTCTTCCTCTCCCACTGCCTGCACAGGTCTGACTCTATGGGACCTGTGATTGAACTAAGTCCCACCAGTCGCAGCATCATAGAATCACCAAATTTGGAAGAGACCTACAAGATCAACAAGTCCAACTGTCAACCCAACCCCACCATGCCCACTAAATCATGCTCCCCAGTGCCACAGCCATGCATTTTTGAACACCTTCTGGGCCAGCAACTCCATCACCTCCCTGGGCAGCCTGCTCTATTAGGTAACCACTCTTTCTTTTGGTGTAGGTTGACCATCCAAAGCAAGCATGAATTGGAAGTCCCAGAAAACACCAGTTTGAGCATTGAGCTGTCACGCCAAGGTCCAAGTCCTTTGCAGTCAAAACAACTCTAGGTGGGTTGTTCTGACAGCCTACCTTCAGAGGGTATCACTGAGGTGTTCTGGGGATAAGACCACCCAAGGGGGTACAAACCCCTTGGAGAAGGTGGTACAAGCCCCAGTGCAGCTTTCCTACCTTCCTGAGGACAGGGAGATGTCTTGCTGCTGGTGACCACGCGAAGGAAGGTGTTTCCCATATTACAACACGCTTGCAGGAAAAGCCCAGAGATGATCATTGTGGACGGGCTGCTGTGCTGAAATGGAGCGTTGAGCAATCTCAAACCAGTTGGAAACCCTGGTGTCTAGAAATAAAAAGTGACTGTTTTCTAACGCCTGGAGGAGGCTGGAGGGGGCCCACACGAAGCAGCAGCAGGTTAGAGGAAGCAGCTGTAGCTGGTTTATGTTGTATTCCTGAGCAGTTCAACTGTGAGCTGGAACCTGCCATTGAATTGTGGTCGTATCTCTGCGCAGAGCACTTGGCTTCCAAAGTCAGGTCACAGAATTATGGCTGGAAAAGACCTCTAACATCATCAAGCCCAGCCCATGACCTAACATCACCACATCAGCTAGACCATGGCACCAAGTGCCACATCCAGTCTTCCCTTAAAGACCTCCAGAGATGGGGACTCCACCACTGCCCTGGGCAGTTCATTCCAGTATCCGATCACCCTTTCCCTGAGGAAGGGCTTCCTAACATCCAATCTAACCCTCCCCTGGCACCTTCAGCCCTGCCCTCTCATCCTGACTCTAGTTGTGTGGGAGAAGAGCCCAACACCCACCTGTCTACAACTTCCCTTCAGGGAATTACAGAGAGGGATAAGATTCCCCCCCAAGTCTCCTCTTTTCCAGGTTAAACAACCCCAGCTCCTCACCAGACCTTCCCTCCAGTCTTTTCCCAAGCCTCATTTCTCCTCTGGACACCCACTCCAGTCCCTCAGTCTCTTCCTTGAAGCAAGGGGCCCAGAACTGCCCCAGTCTCGAGGGGTGGCCTCCCCAGTGCTCAGTACAGAGGAAGAACATCCCTAGTCCTGCTGGCCACACTACTGCTGATCTAAGCCAGGATGCCATTGGCCTTTTGTGCCACCTGGGCACTTTGCTGGCTCCTGTTCAGCTGGTTGTCATCCTGTACTGCCAGGTCCCTCTCCAGCCACTCTTCCTTGCCTCTGTAGCTGCAGGGAGTTATTGTGGCCAAAGTAGGACCCTGCACTTGGCCCTGTTCAACCTCATCCCATTGGCCTCTGCCCATTGACCCAGCCTGTCCAGATGGAAATGGCTGCAGAGCTTTTCCTCTTTCTCCAGGTCAAGATGGGCTAAATCCAGGAGCTTTAGCTGGATGAAATCCTTTCTTTTCCCCAGTCCAGCAAGCCTGTTCTCCATGCAGGGCATTTGTCACCGGGTGGCAACTCAAGTTGCACTCCAAGCACATAGGAAGCGTGGTTAGAAGCTGATTGTCCTCATAGACACCGAGTTCTGCTCCTGAAGCCACATTCAGTGGTCCTTTTTGCATTTGTTCAGAACCTACTGAAGCACCTTAGGAACAAGACTGATAACGCAGCAAGTGATTCTATAACTTCTTCTCAGTGAGGGTGATGGGGCACTCTGGGGGGCTGCCTGTGGGGTTTATGGGGTCTCCTTCTCTAGAGACGTTTGAAACCCACCTGGACTCAGTCTGGGTGATCCTGCTGTGGCAGGGGGATTGGACTGGATGATCTTTCCAGGTCACTTCTAATCCGTAACGTTCTGTTCTGTGATGTTCTGTGACTTGGTCTAGGTGATCCTGCTGCAGCAGGGGGTTTGGACTAGCACATCTTTCAAGGTCCCTTCTGATCTCTAGTGATTCTATGATTCTAAGATACAACTCACTAGGCTTCTTTTCTGCCAAGGAAAATCCTTCCTGGTGGCACAACTGCCTTCCAGCCACGACAAATGTCAGGAGTAAAGTTAGATTTGAATGCAAGTATCAGCCCCAGTCAGTGAACAGAGCATCAGGGGAGGCTGCAGCATCTACAGCACCCAGAAATCAAAGTGTTCTGGCATACACCATGGAGTAGATGTCTGGAAGACCATAGAGAAGGCGTCAATAGGGAATTCACCTACATTGTCTGTCTTTGTCCACCCTTCTCAGCTGACTGATACGAGGACTGGATAAGCAAACACGCTTGAGGAGAACCATGTATCTCCTAAAGGAAAGGTCATCTTCCTCTGTAGAAACCAAGCTTCTCTCTCCTTCCCATGTGAAACTTTTGGGGAAGACAGCCTCAAAATTCTCATTCATGCTAGCCATGATACTGTTACCCCAGCAAGGATCATTCACTGGAGTGGATGCAACCTGTGCCACGGATGCTCTATGCTGCAGGTACCTCCTCCCCACCATTTGGGAATAGGTGGAGAAGACTGGCCACTGTTCAAACTTGCCAACATATGAACCATCGGCAAAGAACATCCAACAGCAGGAACCAAGGTTTCACTTCAGTGAGGCCACAGAGAAGAACCCAAGTGAACAGAAACCAACGAAAGTATTTGCATCCCCGCTCATCCAAAACCACTAAATCTCAGTGCAGCTGCACCGAGGAGCTCACCGGCCCTGCTGGGAGACCAAGCAAGGTGCAGGCATGGGTGCCTAGGATGCACTGGTCAGGATGCATCAGTGCCAACCCTCAAGCAGGTGCAATGGGGACGGCAGCACCCTGCCTGCCTGGCTCAAAGGTTTGGGATAAAAGTATGAAATGTGCAGAAATTCCTCCTGGATTTTACAAAGGCCACCACGAGTCTGGGCCAGACTGGCACAGTTACCTCAAAACCTCCTCCTCTCTCATTGTCCACAGACGTCTGAGGAATCTCTCATGTTGAGCTTCAGGATGGAGAATTCTAGCATGGAGCAGGCATGAAGCACAAACCCACCACTACTGCAGGTGCTACCTGTAACCTAAGCAAAAAGGGGATATCTGCACCCAGTCACATACACCACCACACGATCCTTCTTGCATCCTACCTCTGCCATAAAGCCCTATCCCACCATTTCCTTCACACCCATGGGTTGTCCCCCCTTGGGCATGTCACAGAATCACAGAAAAATCCTGGTCGGAAAGGGCCTCCTAGATCCCCGAGTCCAACCATCCCCACACCAACAAAAAATCTCAATCCCTGAGAGACTGACAAACACAACCTGACCCCCTCCATGCTGCCACTCAAGCAGGGAAGGAAGCACCATGGTTACACGGTTCTTCAACACCTCCAGGCATGGGGACTCCACCACCTCTCCAGGGAAGGCCCTGCCAGTGCCCAACCACTCTGTCTGCAAAGAATTTCTTCCTCAGATCCAATCTAACCCTCCCCTGCCTCAACTGCAGACCAGTGCCTTTGGTTCTGCCAGCAGTCACCAAGTAGGAGAGGCCAACACCCATCCCTCCACAACCTCCCTTCAGGTAGTTGTAGAGGGCAATGAGGTCCCTCCTCAGCCTTCTCTTCTCCAAACTAAAGCTCCCTCAGACATCTGGTTCTCTAAACCCCTCACGAGCTTGGTAGCTCTGCTCTGGACCCTTTCCAGCATCTCCATGCCTTTCCTATCATGAGCAGCCCAGAACTGAGCACAGTACTCAAGACAGGGCCTCGCAAGGGCCAAGTCCAAGGGCATGAGAACTTCCCTTCTCCTGCTGACCATGCTATTCCTGATCCAGGCCAGGATCCTGTTGGCCTTCTTGGCCACCTGGGCACCCTGCTGGCTCAGATGAAGCTGGCTGTCTACCAGCACCCCAGGTCCTGTTCTGCTGGGCAGCTTTTGAGCCCCTCATCCCCCAGCCTGTAGCAGTGCCTGGGGCTGCTGTGACCAAAATGCAGGGTCCAGCACTTGGCCTTCTTGTCCCTCAGACAACTGGCCTCAGCCCTTCAACCCAACCTGTCCCAGTCCCTCTGGAGAGCCTTCCTGCCCTCGAGCAGATCAACACCCCCACAGCATTTGGTGTCCTCTGCAGACTGACTGAGGATGCTCTCAGTCCACACAGTCCAGGTCATCAGTAAAGATCTTAAACAGGACTGGCCCCAACACTGAGCCCTGAGGGCACCGCTTGTCACCCCCTGAGTCACAACATTCTAGGAACGGCCAGCCAGCCAGTTTTTAACCCAGCAAAGGGTACATCTATCTCCACCATGATTCACTGGTTTCTCCAAAAGAATGTTGTGGGAGACCGCATCAAAAGCCCTCCCAAAGCCTAAGAGGACATTGTGAATTGGAAGCCATTGAGGACAGGAGCCACTGGTTTCATGGAGCAAGGCACAGTACAGTCACAAACCAAGCTCTGGGCTCTCGGGCATGGTGGCAACACTAAAAATAAACAAAGCAGTCCAGCAGAAGGTACCTCTGCCCCCCACTGCGCTTCTGTGGTCTTGAGGTAGAAATTGAAAGAGCCTTGAATACATAGCAGGTGGCTCCAGGCGAGCACAAGACGATGGTTTTTGAGGAAGGATGCTGCTCCAGGACAGCTGGGGAAACTGCAAGTGGTGCTCATGGTGTCCCAGTCTGCAGCCCAGCATGTGTTTCACAAGTGGACACATCTTGTTCCAATATAGACCACAGTGGGTGCCTTGCTGGTACCTCCCCCACCACCGGGCACCTCATGCATACAGAGATCACTCCTTGACTCTGAGGGAGCACCAAAGCCTGGAACAGAATTAGACCCCGCAGGGGACACCGTGATGGCCCTCAGAAAGGAGGAGAAAAAGGCTGGAGGTGAATGTTGACAGTGCACCTGCAAGGGGCAACCCTCACCTCCATGACCAAGCACCCTGTGAGAGCATACAGGAATCAGGGACTTCACTGCACGTAGGTGCATCCTCAAAAAAGCTTCACCTACAACAACTTCTACTCACATGCACCAATGCCACATGCTTGCAGCTCCCGCACAAGAGTGCAGACAGGACTATGAGCATCCCACCACTGTGGTTGAGGCACAAAGAACAACTTAGCTGTAGTGAGGTGCTCATAACCTAGACTGCAACACAGGGCCTCCTTAACCTAAGTATAAGCAAAATATTTCATCTGGGTCTCCATACCAAGCTCTGATGGGTGACTACTGCTGTCCCTGAGGGATCTGGGCTGTTTAATGTTTCTAAGAATGATACAGACAGCAGGATTGAGTACAGCCATCAGTAAGTCTGCAGATGACACTAAGCTGAGTGGTGCAGTCAATAAGCTGGATGGGCAGGATTGTCATCCAGAAGGACCTGGACCAGCTGGAGAGGTGGGCCCAGGAGAACCTCATGAGTTTCAACAAGACCAAGTGCAGGGCCCTCTACCTTGGTTGGAACAATCCTCACTACTGATACAGGCTGGGGGGGGGAAGGTGACAGGAAGCAACTCTGAAGAAAAGGACTTGAGGGTGCTGGTGGACAAGAAGCAGGACAAGAGCAAACAGCGTGTACTTGCAGCCCAGAAAGCAAATCACATCCTGGGCTGTATCAAAAGCAGTGTGGCAGATAGAGAGAGGGGATTCCACCCCTCTGGTCTGCCTTGGTGAGATATCACCTGCAGTCCTGCATCCAGCTCTGAAGCCCTCAATACAGGAAGGACATGGACCTGATACAGCAGGTCCAGAGGAGGACATGAAGATAATCAGGCAGCTGGAACACCTCTGCTACAAGGAAGGGCTGAGGAAGCAGTGGTTGTTCAGCCTAGAGAAGAGAAGGCTCCATGAGGACCTGATAGTGACCTTCAAGTACTGAAGAGGGCTACAAGAAGGCTGGAGAGGGGCTGTTTACAAGGGCCTGGAGTGATAGGACAAGGGGCAATGGTTTCACATCAGAGAAGGGCAAATTGAAATGGGTTGTTAGGAAGAAGTTTTTTAGCGGGAGAGCTGCACACCAGAACAGGCTGCTCAGGGAGGGAGTTGAGGCCCCATCTCTGGAGGTACTGAAGGTGAGGGGTAGACAAGGCTTTGGGCAACCTGATCCAGTTGAGGCTGTCCCCTGCTACCTGCAGGGGGGTTGGACTAGATGACCTCTGGAGGTCCTTTCTGACACCAGGCCTGTCCCTGAGTCTATGGCTCTCTAGGTGCTGTAAGTTGTGTTGTCCACTCTGTACCTACTGCTTCTTGGGACAGAGGCCATTACTGCTTGTCCTGGAGGAATGCAGAAGAGTCAGCCTCAAGTCCCACCTGAAAGCCTGATACTGCACCAGAGGAGAACTCGGTTGGATGTTAGGAAGCCCTTCCTCACAGGAGGGTTGGCACTGGAATGGACTGTCTAGGGCAGTGGTGGAGTCCCCATCCCTGAGGGTGTTTTAGAAAAGACTAGATGTGGCGCTTAGCACCACAGTGTAGCTGATGTGATGAAGTGAGGGCACAGGCTGGGCTGGATGATCTCCAAGATCTTCTCCAGCCTCAATAATCCTGTGAAAAGCTGAATTTATGTTAGTGAGGCTTCATTGGGAAGGCTGAGCTGTTCATTCCAAAGCAGTTGACAATCCTGCAGACAGACCAACCTCTCGGCACAGACATGAGCTGCAATGAACCCAGCCCAGCCAGCTCAGGGGCCCAGGGTCTTGTGACATAGCCACACTCTCATGTTTGGACAGGTCTCCATCATTAAACAGAAAAAGGCAGAGCAGCACATGGACTGATCTGCTTTGATACTCAAGGAGGAAGGACAACTGTGCATGCACCTCTTCTGTACCTTCTAAAGAGACTCAGCCTCCAGTTCCCTGGACCTCCAAACAACCCCTTCACAAGGTACACAGTTCCCTTGTGTACCTGAGTCACCCTAGGAAGGCTGGTGCTTCCCCCTTGGCAGGGCTGACCTGGAGTACACGGTAGAGCCTACTGCACAGCAGGAGTTTCACAAGGCAAGGTGACAAACAGTCCTGGCATCCTTCCAGAACCTCTTGAGATGCTGGACCACAGGCTTGAAGCAAAGGCAGTTCAGGGTGAAAATGCTCAGCCTTCCATGCTGCTCAATTTTTCCCCTTAGTTCTCCCAGCCACCAACCACCTTCACTAGACTGGACCTCAGGAGAATGATGGATGGGTAAGTCAGTGGGGTACAGGGAAGGAAAACTAGACTAGCAATTTGAGCAGGACCACAACTAACAGATCCCCATACCATGACCTTAGAGCATCAGTGCTGTTGCAGACAGATAGAGCCCCTTCTTCATGGTCCCTTGAATCAAGCACCAAGAAGAGACAACCTTTTCCTCCCTCCATCACATTACATTTTGTTTCAACCACAGAACATGACCACCACAGCAAGCCAGAGATACCAAACCAAAACCACATCGCAAGAGAAATAAAAAATAGAGCATTTTAATTGCAGAAAGATTAAAAAAAAATTACCAAAAAAATTAATAAACCTCAGGCATAAAATAAATAGGCAGCTCTTGCAGTACACGTGTGCCACGCTAGGTTATGTCAAGCAGCCCCCCCAGCTCTGGGTGCACACATAAAGCGTGTCAATGAGGATTTACACATGGATGCTGCTGCCTGGTCACGCCTGGGAGAGACCAACACGTGCATTTGGGAGGGTGAAGCGAACCTATTTGTACTACACCACAGTCTTTACAACTATTGATATAGAACTCTGCCTCTGGTTAGGAAAAACTCAAGATTCCTAAGTTCTTATATTTGACATTGACTTGTCTAATCTCTGTATCAGTTTCTAGATTTCAAAGTTATTTGGTAATACAGATGAACTTAAACCTCACAGGAGAAATACAGAGGAATTTGAGAAGGGTCTCCTCAGAAGGCACCCTGAACTTCTATCAGCAGGCCTCTTTGCAAAGGGGAACGAGGAAAGAAGCTGATTTTTGGAAAAAAATCTCTTACACTTGAGCATTTTAAGGCTTTCACAAGTCACCTCCTACCAAATCACTATTCTCAGCAAGGTTCAGGATGCAGACAGCACGGGCAGGTCATCATAGTTGTTGATTTTGAGTTCTGGTTGACTGGCCATGAATGAAATCAACACAAAGCCCTGACCTTCCTGCACAGCTCAGACACTCCCTCCTTCCCCTGCCACCAGCTGCACACACTGGACTGCCCTGCTTGGGGCAAAAGTCATTTAGACCAGCAAATCATCTGCAGCACAGACACTGAGCATCCAACCTACTTTCTCACAACAAATTTTTACTCTGTATTGATACAGATTTTCCCTGGACTGGGAAGAACAAACCCCACCACTTTCTAAAAGGGTAATTTACTCTCTAAGGAGACCAAACTGGATCCAGCTAAGCCCAAACCACCACCCTGTGTCTGCAGAAAAGGAGGCTTAGACAGCAATCTGTTGGGTTTCTCTGAAGAGTGGGCGCTGGTGGGTTGTGCAGATGTCCTGGAAGATCCTGTACACCTGGTCATGATGCGTCTCATCAGATACAGGCAGCATGGGGTTGCTACTGCAGGTCTTTCCAGCTTCCTCCACCACCTGCCTGACACACAGCTGCTCCACCTGTGCAAAAAGAGAAAAGTCAAAAACACTGCATGAAGAGGAATCTCTCTGAGCATCTCCTACTGCTGCCCTCCACCACCACGAGCCCTGGGAGCAGTGTATGGTGTGCAGGAGACACAGGTGGCCAGGTCTAGCCAAGCCTAGAAGTTCAGCACCACAAGCAACCTCTAAGAAAAAAGGAGCAATCACAAGAACTTCTGTCCCAGCAGAGCTTTACAGAGCTAAGGACAGGCTGGGGGATGCTCCAGCATATGCAGAGTGACCCTCTGGTACAGATACCCAGGTCAGAAAGTGGTGCAGGGAAGTGCAGGACTAGTCCTGGATCTTATGAAATCCTCTCCAAGACCTCAGACTTGGGGGGAATCTCTTCTTGCTCAAGGGTAGATGCAGCAGTCTCCCCTGTACTCCCCCCATGCTGTTGCAGCCCGATTGGGCCAAGAGGGCCCCCCAATTCCCAAAGCACCCTATGCATTGCCCCAGAATTGCCTCAGTTTCTCCAGGGAGAAGTTCACAGTCAGAGCAGATTACCCCTTTAACCCATTCCCTCCTTCACCCTCCAGAATGTTTCCCAACCCCACTCTTGTCCACCATGGTGCTTCACCACATCTGTTGCCTATTTAGCTTGAGGCTGTCCCTTAACTCAACCATTCCAGGGATTTATTCTCCCATTTCCCACAAAAGAGGTCAAAGGTCCCAAGGCAAAGGAGCAGGAAAAGGAGGAACAGACTTCCCAGCAATTTAGAAGAGCTTTTGCCACTTAGGAGCTTTGATTCCATAGACGATCTACCCAGACCAAGGAGTCTCTGACAAGCAACAGCTCCAGCACCTCTCAGGAGGCTCTGAATAAGCCAATACTCATGCCACAACTATCACCCCACCAACTGGGGCACCAAAATCACTTGTGGCTTTGGAGGTTGAAGCTAGAGCTTCACTTGGGGCAAGTGGAAAAGGGCAACATGACCCAGTCAAGGTGGGAAATTCAGCAACAGAGATCCAAAGCACAGGTTTGCATACCTGGACAAGGATGAGCTTACACCGCAGTGGCACCGCATCTGGGAACTCCTCCCCAAAGCACAGTGTGACTCTGCTGTCTGGGAAGCGGCCCTGGTTATTGTAGTACTGCTGCAGCTCTGCAAGGAGAGGGAAACAGTTGGGGGCTGCCTGCCACAAGCTGCAGGACTTTGCTACATAGCCATAGGCTCAAGAGAAGCCAGCTTTGGTGTGCAAGGTCTCCAGCCAGAAGGAATTGATAAAGTGATACAAAACACAAGGTTATTCCTTCCTAGAACCAACAGCACAAACTATTTCTCCAGAGCACCTGAGTTCAACAGTGATAAACAGTGATGACTCCAAAGTGCTCTAATAGCTCCACCCATTCAAATGGATGAAGGAAGAAATGCGCTACAAACCTCTGAAGAACAAGCTGGTGTCAAATATCTTCATCACTTCATCCCGGTCCAGTTTGTTGGGCTTGTCCTTGCAGACCATGGTGTTTCCACTCCAGAAGACTCTGCCCTGGCACAGCCTCTTGATGAAGATGCCCTGCTTGTTGCTGTGCAGCAGGACACCCCTCTCCAGATGTCCAAAAAGCTTCTTGGTGATCTGCTTCTGGCGTTCATTCTGGATGGTGTCAGCTGAAGGGAACTGCACGTGCTCCAGGGCATCTGGAGTGTAGAGCTTCTCACCATGGCCAGAGGGCTGGTTGAGCGAGAGCCGGCAGCCCTCAGCACATGAGGTGGTGACATGGCCCACCAGCCTCCCACCGTAGTAGAAGCTGATGGCCATCAGAGAGTAACCTAGGAAAGGATGGGCATATACATCACCCATCAGGGGAAAATAAGCACTGCCTGCTCTTCACTGCAGTGCCCAAACCCCACAAGAGCAGTAAAATTGCCTGGGAGCAAGTATCACTTGATGGAAGGAGACTTTCTGCTTGCTAGAGGACCTCTCCTCCTTCAGCACTGAGCTTGGTAGCAGCCCTATCAGCAACTGATGCGTCCCAATACTGAACCCCCTTCCTCCTGCCTTCCCTTGCTGCAGGCAGGTCTCCTCAAACAAAAGGTAGGGTTGATCCCAGCATCCCAGGGCAGCCTTGTGTCTCAGAATCACTGAGGCTAGAAAAGACCTCTAACATCATCCAGCCCAGCCTATGACATCACCACATCAGCTAGACCAGGGCACTAAGTGCCACATCCAATCTTTAATTAAATGCTCGAGGGATGAGGACTCCACCACTGCCATAGGCAGTCCATTCCAGTATCTGATCATCCTTTCCATGAAGAGCTTCCTAACATCCAACCTAACCTTCCCCAGTGCAGCTTCAGGCCCTGTCCTCTCACTCTGTCACTAGTTGCCTGGGAGAAGAGCCTGACCCCTACCTGGCTACAGTCATGGCCACAGGCCACCAAGCAGGTGCAAACCTCATGAACCCTCAGGAAAGTGCAGCACCTTCCAAAGCAGAATCAAAACCACCTTCTGCCACCACACACACAGAGCACTGAGCCCTAGAGTAGCTTTTGATGGCCACAACCCAGAGCTAAGCAAGGGAGTTGCCTTACCTGACTGCTGGTCCCCATAGATGGTGTATCCATTCATCAGGGACAAAGCTGTGGGAAGAAAAAGCCAAACTCAGCCTACATGTCCAGGTCCTAAAGCTCTCCCCTCCACCAGCCCCTCTTGGTTCTCCCCCATTAGCATCAGGCTTCCCAGCTTCTCTCCAGGAGTTACCAGCAAATACCAGTACAGTGCATGCCACTGAGTGCCTGGACCTAAGCACAGAATTCCTTACTAGTACTTGAAACATTCTTAAGAGGAAGATAAAAGTACAACTGTTGTCCATTACCCATTATAAGGGGTTTTTTCTGCCCTGAACAAAAAGCTCAGTTCTACCCACCACCACAGTCAGCTGCTTACCAGGACTGGGCTGCTGCATCCACCAGTCAGGTATCAGGTTGTTTCTGCAGGTCTCCTGGGGCGGCGAGGGGCTTCTCTTGATAATCCCCAGGTACTCATCTACACAGGAGGGCTGTGCAAGACCAGACACCAAGATCAGAACAGGTTCACTGCCTCAGGCAGCTGCTGTCCTGCACTGAGACACTCACAGTGCTCAGAGAGGGCCTGAACAGCCATGCCAGCGGGATGCTGCTCTGAGAATGTGGGTTAGAAGAAAAAGAGTCAAAACCCAGCAGTGCCCAGGCCATGCACTCAACACCCTTGAGAGCTACTGAGTCGCAGCAGCCCAAGGTGACACCACCAAGAAGAGGAACAAAGCTACCAAACAGCCTCCATCCCCCAGCAAAGTTCTCATCCGACAGGGCAAATCAAAAACATAAGCTGATCATCACAACCACTTCCCAGCACTGGCTCGCATGAATGAGCTTCAAAGCCCAGTGTTGCTCACCAGGTTGATTCCCAAAGCTTGGCAGATTGGATTTTAGGATGGAAAAACTTCCTGACAACTCAACACCATCTAGCCAAGACGACCTGCAGCCACAGTGAGGTTTCACCTCTTTCATGAGGTCATCAATTGCAGTAGATCCACAGTCCATCTCCGTGACCTCATTCAGGCTGCTGCCACTGGCAACACCTGCTTTGCCTGGAAGGGAAAGCCGGGATGCAGTGAGGACACACCCCCCTGAGCCACAGCTTGTCTCACAACCGGGTTTTACAAACACCATGCCCCATGAAAATTACAAAACCAAGAACCACAGCACCTCAGAGGGAGCTTGCAGTCCCATTCAGCCCCATCCAGAGCTGCTTTTTGGGACCAAGCCTTATTTCACAAGCTGTTGCGCCAGAGCACAATGACCAGCAGCACAGCAAGCTGGAAATCCAGCCAGTAGCAGAGACAGAGCAGATGAGAAGGTTGGGAGGTTTTTTGATCACCCCAGAGACTAGAATATTGCTGCTGCTTCTCCTTTTTCCTCCACCCACCCTGGAACCTGCAGCACCATTTGCATAGCAGCAATGAGCCCCCCCGTGTGAATGTGGGCTGGAGAAGACCAAGATACTAAAGGCAAATTTCCTGACAGCGAGGTTGGGTTTTTTTCACGAGCTTTTTACTTCTTTTGAAAGAAGGGAAAAAGCACACTTAGGTCTAACCACAACTAGATATGCTTAGTGCAACACCGGACACCACAGCAGCAACTGCTCTGTGAAATTACTGCTGTAATCACTGCTGGCCAGAGAGAAGGGATTCACTGCAGCTCCCTGCCACCCACCCAAGGCAAGCAACTGGAAAAAGTGAGGTTAGGGGGGTCAAGTGCCACCCCAAGGGGAGAGGAAGGATTTTGGATTTGTCCTCGCAATATCCCTGAATGATGGAAGCTTGTACAATGACACAGTTATCCCCCAGCTCCTAAGTTTAAGGGAGTAGAAAAAAGTACTCATCCTTTCTCCTACCCTACTTGCCACCACAGTGACACAAGGGATATCTGCAAAGCAGGACAAGCAGAGTGTCACAGCACGAGAGCAGTTTGGCCAGGAAGTTCTGTTCAGATATAGGTCAGCAGCACAAGCCTGTGGTTACTGCTTGAGTGATCCGTGCTGGCAGTCAGTCCCATATCGGGGCACTCACATTTCTGTTCCTCCTCCGGCACGATCCTGTAGACCTTGTAGGGCTCAGAGATGTCCAGCTGGGATCTGTCTGTCACCTCCTCAAAGTCAGGGCTCTTGTTCAAAGCACAGCGCAGCCGCGTCTTCCATGTGGCTGGCTCTGCTTTGTCACCTTCTTTGAACTTGCCTTTGAAAACTGCCCAAGCCTGAAAGAAACCAGAACAAATAAAAAAACCCTCCTTGTGAGCTCTGCAAACCCTCTCAGCCCCAGGAGCTGGAGCTGCAGAGAGGATTTTGTATATTGCTCTCCCCATCCCTCTGCTCCTCACACCCTCTCCACCATGTCATTCACTGTTTTGCTCCTAGATCGGGAGACATGAATACCTGTGGGGGGACACAGAGTGTCTGAGTGCAGAGCAGCACCCACCCCAGCAGTGCACCCACATTTTTCAAAGCAGAGGTCAACCTCACAACACACAGCTTCATCTCTGTATCAACAGCTCAGGAGCTGCTGGAGTTAAAAGGAATCGCTGCCAAAGCAGTGATGGTCCTCATGACCTGGCAGTGTCTCAAATCAAAACAAACCCCCATTTCCCAGCTGCTGGAAGCTGGTTTCTTTTTAAGATCAGAAAGGCATTCATGCTTTAGGTGGGAGAAAGAAATCTTGCAATCTCCAATTCAAACTCGTTACAAATATTCTATAGACCCAGACATATTTTCAGGTGGCTGAATTCATCACCATCCTCATCACTCAGTGCTCCCAAACCAGCCACTGACCAGCTGCTGCCTGTCCTCAAAGTGAACTTGCTCACCAGGGCAGATGTTTGGAAGCAGAGGGAAGGGAATTCCTGGGGCAGAACCTGACCTTTCCAGTGCAGGCTGGAATTTTCCAGTTTTTCCCCAAAACTGGAAATCCCCCTCCACTGAGCTCAATTCAAAACTTTCTTCTTGCAAAGCCTTTTTGATAAAGGCAGCCTTTTCCTCAAGAATGGCCTGGTAAGAAGTTTAGAGCAGGTCAAGAGGCGCACATCCAGCTCCTTCTCATGTCAGGCCGTTTCAAACATCCTGAATGGTACCAATATTAACCAAAAAGCAGCAAATAACCTCAAAAGAGGCCAACAGTGGGGTGAAGCATCTCCTGCAAGGGTCATAGACGCTAAACTCAGAACATGGACATCTCTCACCAATGGGACTGTCAGCAAGGGAAAAGCAACAGAGCCCAGGAACCGTGGAGGAAAGGCATTAACCATCTGTCCTTACCTTGAAGATAGATGCATCCACCTCCTGGTTGTAGTCCTGCTTCCCAGCGTGCTTCCATGGGATGCGGAACATGGTTTTCTCCTCATTCTCCCAGATGAGCCCAGGGTACAGCTCGCTGTCAATCTGCTCAATCAGCCACTGCCGCAGCCGCCTCCCACCATTGCGGTCACACATCCTGGATGGAGACAGAGATCCAAGCCCCATTAGCTCCCCCAGCACTGTCCCACTGCAAGTCTGCTCACCAAAGCCAACTGGTGGTACTCTGCTTACTCTTTTGTTGTTATGGAATCAATCACATACGAAGCAGATGAACAGGGACTAAAGCAATTAGTTCTGCTATCACCTGAATAACACTGTCAGGCCATTCCAGAGCAGATACCCGTTAGCATCTGCAGATGATGGGGGCCAAGTGCTGTCCCCAGCTGGTGTTGGCACAAGGGTCTGCTCTGTGAGAGATAGTTGCCTTTTTGGGGGGAGCAGGAGCCAGTTCCAGATAGCATCCGGAGTCACCACAGGGATGGTGACTGCACAACCAACCCTCTCAAACAGAGAGCCAAAGCATGGAAGGAATAGGGTGAAGGCCCTGCTGGAAACCTAAAGTCATTTTTACTCAAAAATACTGGGTGATTTAATGGGGAAATCTTCTCCCAACCACTTAGGAAAGCGCTAGGATTACTGTCACTGTCATCTCCTGCCACCTCCATGGCAAGATCTGTGGAGACTTCAGGAGCTGGTGGCCTGGCAGTCACAACCAGCCCTCCAGACCCTTTGAACACTCCAAATTTTACATGACTGGTTCTCTCTCTTTTTTGCTCCCCACACTGCCTAAGGTGGTCCAGACTTCACCATGGGTTCACAGTAGCTCAGAGCAACCAACTTCTTTTCCTTCTCCCTTACTGAATGGTCGAACACATGGACCACTGCACCCTCTGCATTCAGGGAGGTCAGTAGCCAACACCACCAGCCAAAACAATACTGATGGCACAGCTCTGGTTCCTCCAGAACCAGATGACCCCAAGCACATATCACAGCTCATCCCCAGAAGGTCAGGGAGACCCACTGCCTCTCTAAAGATCCCACACTTAAAAACCTCACAATTGAGTTAATAGAACCCTTCAGGTTTGAAGAGACCTTAAAGGTCATCTAGTTCTGGCTCCCTACCATGGACATGGACACCTCCCACCAGAGCAGGTTGCCAGACCCCCATCATAGATTAATAGAGGTTAGAAGGGATCATAGAACAGCTCAGGTTGGAAGGGACTTCAGAGATCACTTAGTTCCATCCCCCTGCCATACCTCTGAAGATCATCTAGCCCAACCTGGCCTTGGACAGGTCAAGGGATGGGATGCCCACAGGCTCTCTAGCAAGTTATGCCAAAATGAAGAGCCTCAAAAACACCTGTAGAGACCCAAATCAAGCAATTTTATAGCAAGCCTGTTGCCACCACTCTGCCAGAGGCCAGCGTCCCATTTCCTAGCCCCGCCACCCCGCCCCAAAAGGTTGGGTAGACTCAGAGACATGAGTCAGCTCGGAGCAAACACGCAACCACAACACACACCAGCACCCTCCGCCCCAGCTCCGAGCCCCGGAGCAGCACAGAGCATCTCTCCCGCACCTCACAACCCCCCTGCACCCCGCAGACCCTCGCTCCCCATCCCCAGAGCGGACACAGTACCTCGCAACCGACCCCGCTGCGCGCTGCTGCCAGCGGCGCCTCCCCCGCCTCAGCCTTCTATAGCCGCTTGGGGGGGCGGGGCCGCCGCTGCCACCGCCCACGCCTCGCTCCGCCCAATAGGGAGCTGCCTCTGTCTGCCGCTGCCCAATGAGAAGCCTCCGCGGGGGATCCGCGCGCCGCCGGCGCCGCTTTCCCTGCAGCTCGCGGCTTTCCGAGAAATCAGCTGGTGTCGAGGNGCCGTCCCCGCGTGGAGAGCGGCGTCCCCGAGGTCGGCCGCTCCCCAGTGATCGAGCAGCCCCTCTCCAGTCCCGGACCAGTCTCTACAGACTTAGTTCAGTCTCTCCCCAGTCGCACACCAGTCTCCCCAGTCCCAGATTAGTCTCCCCCAGTCTGATCAGTCCATTCCCAGTCCTAAACCAGTCTCCCCAGTCCCAGATTAGTCTCCCCCAGTCTCTGATCAGTCCATTCCCAGTACTAAACCAGTATCTCCAGTCCCAGATTAGTCTCCCCCAGTCTCTGATCAGTCCATTCCCAGTCCTAAACCAGTATCCCCAGTCCCAGATTAGTCTCCCCCAGTCTCTGATCAGTCCATTCCCAGTCTTACACCAGTATCCCCAGTTCCAGATTCATCTCCCCATTACTAGTTCAGTCTACCCTGTCACAGGTTTGTCAATCCACAGTTCCCTACCATTTTCCCCAGTACCAGGCCAATCCTTTCCCACTTTCCTCCTGGATCAACCCCAGATTCCAGATCAGTTTCTCCTGCACTGCCCTAGTAGTGCCCACTGTTCCTCAGCTGGGACCAGTATCCTGGCCATGCCCAGCAGCCCCATCCTAGCCCAGCTGGACCCACCCTAGGGTCACTGTCCGTAGCAGAGCACAAGGGCTCATCTGTAGCCTGACTTCAGTGGGGGTTTCCAGGGATTAAGGGATTAGGATTACACAGAGAGTTCTTGGAACACAGTAACTCCTACATGGGTAATACAGAGAAATGTGAAACATGTGGAGCTGCACAGCTGGTGGAACAAAACCCATGAGCTGAGCTGCATGACCTTCACCAATGACCTTCCTCTAGCAGCTATCACAGCCCTTGGTTTTAAACACCCAACTGACCCTCACCAACCCACACTGTGAGGTGTCAGGAGACCCAAAACCATCTTGTGCAATCACACAGCCCTGCCAGCAGCAAGGGAAAATGTATAAGAACTTTTGGGGCAGGGAGCAGGCACAAGAATTTCCTGCAGATCCCCCAGGAAGATCATCCACACTTGATTTTCCCCCTCTCCAGAGGCACAACGTGGGGGTGAGCCAGACAGTGAAGCTCCTCGAGTGCAAGAAGAAGTGGAAAGCACTGCTTCCTGGTGCCACCACAGGTCCCACTGATTTAGGTCAGAGTGGAAAAATAAATGTGTTCACCTGGAAGACCCCAAAAACTCAGGGACAATCAGCTTAGAGCATGCAATTTAGGCAATATGGCTGTGATGCCAGGCATGGGTGATGCAGGGGCATCCCTTGTGATTCCCCAAATCAAGGGGAATTTTCCAGAGGTAAGAGCTGCTTTGGTTCCTCTGGGAATGTGGGACAGGAAGGGGCATCTGGGGTGATGGGGTGGCAACTCTGTGAAGGCTATCACACCTTCTGCACTTCTAATCTCTGCTTATCACACATCTCTGATGACTTCCTATTAACACCAGAAACCACCTTTCTTCTCTTTTTCTCTCCTGAGTGAAAGTTCCATTTCTCTGCTTCTTAAAATGATACCAGAGACATTAAATCTCAGTATCAACCTACTCTGCTCAAGTTCACAGAATCACAGAACAATCCTGGTCAGAAAGGGGATCCCCAAGTCCAACCATCCCCACACCAACAGAAAACCTTAATCCCTGAGAGACTGACAAACACAACCTGACCCCCTCCATGCTGCCACTCAAGCAGGGCATGAAGCACCATGGCTACACGGTTCTTCAACACCCCCAGGCATGGGGACTCCACCACCTCCCTGGGAGGGCCCTGCCAGTGCCTCCCCACTCTTTCCACAAAGAATTTCTTCCTCAGATCCAATCTAACCCTCCCCTGCCTCAAGTGCACACCATTGCCCCTGCTTCTGTCAGCAGTCACCAAGGAGAAAAAGCCAACACCCACCTCTCTACAACCTCCTTTCAGGGAGTTTTAGAGGGCAGTGACATCCCCCCTCAACCTCCTTTTCTCCAAGATCCCAGCTCCCTCAGCCTCTCCTCATACAGCTTGTTCTCTAAACTCCTCACAAGCATGGTATCTCTGCTCTGGACACACTCCAGCATCGCAAGACGAGGCCTCGCAAGGGCCAAGTCCAAGGGCATGAGAACTTCCCTTCTCCTGCTGACCACGCTATTCCTGATCCAGGCCAGGATCCTGTTGGCCTTCTTGGCCACCTGGGCACCCTGCTGGCTCAGATGAAGCCGGCTGTCTACCAGCACCCCAGGTCCTGTTCTGCTGGGCAGCTTTTGAGCCCCTCATCCCCCAGCCTGTAGCGGTGCCTGGGGCTGCTGTGACCAAAATGCAGGGTCCAGCACTTGGCCTTCTTGTCCCTCAGACAACTGGCCTCAGCCCTTCAACCCAACCTGTCCCAGTCCCTCTGGAGAGCCTTCCTGCCCTCGAGCAGATCAACACCCCCACAGCATTTGGTGTCCTCTGCAGACTGACTGAGGGTGCTCTCAGTCCCCACAGTCCAGGTCATCAATAAAGATCTTAAACAGGACTGGCCCCAACACTGAGCCCTGAGGGCACTGCTTGTGACCGACTGCCAACTGGATTTCACCTCCTGAGTCACAACTCTCTGGGAACGGCCAGCCAGCCGGTTTTTAACCCAGTGAAGGGTACATCTATCTCCACCATGATTCACTTTCTCCAGAAGTTTCTTCCTTCAGACCGCTCCTTGAGCAGTCTTTATGCTCCTTGTTCTCACTAACTGCTGTGGGTGCTGCAGGCACAAACCACTGTGAACCTCCACGTAGAACCAAAGGGACCCTTTTTCTCACCCTAAAAACACAAGGGAAAAAAAGTCTTTCCCTTTTTTCCCCCCTAATCACGTACATTTTATCTTTTACATTTTCTGCTGGTTCTCACCAAGAAAATAAGAAACAGGTCCTGGCAGCGGAGCGGTCATGTCAGTCCATCCCAGCATTCCCACCAGGGACACCACAAATCCAGACCAGCCGCCCTCCTGCGTGCAATCACTCTCCTCTTTATTAGGAGTCAAGCGAGTCGCCCCCGACGCTGTCACACTCCGAGTACCCGGAATTTATCATTGAGACAGTTCCTAGAAGTCATTAACATCTCTCCCGCGGTTTGTTTTTAACACAGAACAGCTCTTTGTGAGAAACCAGACAGGACAGTTGGAGTAAAAGGCCAAGCTGGTGTGGAAGAGTTGAAGGTTTTAGTGTAGAAGACCTCTGTCCATTGATTGGGTCCCTCCTTGTAGGATGGATGTGAGGAGTCCTGGCAAAGGAAGCCCACACTTTGGAAACACACTCTATGGGTTTGGGGTGAAGAAAGGGATGTGGCCTTTCATGGGGAAGGACAGTGTTAAACTGATCTCTGAATCAACTGAGTCTGCCCAGGCTTCTTCTGAAACTGGAGACATCCAGACTGAGTGGTAGGGGAAACCCAAACTCGTTCCAGTTCCAGGGATGGAGGTGGTTGGGATGAGCAGCCTCTGGCCCCGCTAGATCACCCCCTCCCTGGGGGGTGGGTTAAGAAAACTGCCAGACAGACTTTCACCATGGACAGGCTGGACCAGGGAAGTCCAAGTAAGGTGAGGGGCATCTGCAGCACCAGGAGCCTCCGGCCCCTCTCCCCTTCCCCTGGGGTGACACCAGGGCTCAGCAGCATCCCAACACCCCAGGACTCATCCCTTCTTCCTCAAGGCAGGTCATATCAGCCCTCAGCCTCACGGCAAAACAGAAAACAAGCTGGCTTCTCCTCATCTCAACCTACCATGGCTTTCCAAGGTCTGTGCTGGCACTCCAACACACTGTGTTGCCCTGCCAAAGGAGCTTCTGAGAACTGTGCTGATGGAAAGAAGGACAGGGTCTGCTGCTGCTCCATCTGGGTCATGGAAAAGTGTTTGTGATCCACTATGGAATGGAGGAATAGGGCAGAGCAAGACTGCCATCAGTTCACTGGCCTGCCCAGAGGTTACACAGAGCCAGCAGCCAAGGGGAGGATCTGCAAGTCCTAAACTCCTCCCCCCACACTCCAACCCTGAAGCCAAGAGCCAAGGCTGGTGCTGGCTGCTTGCTGCCCTAGACAGGAACACCCCTAGGCACTTGTCAAATGGAAGACAGAGTTTTCCAAGCCCCAGGGCCAACGTCTGCCTGCATGCAGCAGCTGCTTATCTGTTCATCCATCTACTTCTGCTGTTGCCACCAGCATGGTAGGTGGAAGCTGAAGAGTGGAGCCAGGAGTCATCCCTGCTCCCCAGCTGCTGCTCCTTCTGCTGGGCCAGCAAACACTGCAGCTCCTCCTGGTCCCTGAATGGGTTCCTGCCATAGTCGCGGCGGATCCAGGTGCGGTACTGCCAGGACAAAGCCAAAAGAGGTTGTCAGGGTTACTGGGGTCTGAGGCACCCCAGTATCAGTGGAAAGCAGCAAGCTAAAGGAGGACACTGCTCACTGCATCCCAGCCACAGCATCAGCCTCACCCAGGGGATCCCCAGCCACAGCCAGCAAGCAGAGAGGTTCCATTTGTGCAGGAGCTCACATATGACATGAGAGACATGATGATTCCCCAGCAGACCAAGCCCTCCCTGCAGCTCCAGCCTGGCACGGATGGACTGAGAGAGCTGGCAGCATCCACAGCTTCTCACACAGGGACCGCAGCTTTATTTACTTTTCATGACCAAGAAGCTGCTGCTGTTCCTCGTGTGCCCAGATTCCCGTAAGTGAAGTTTCTCAGATTCCCATAAGCGAAGCTACTCCAAGCTCTGTCCCCACTGTGGCAGCATGAGGACAAGCTGCACTTGCTGCCACAAGCTGAATGGCCAGACCAGCTCTTGCATGTTGAAGCAGGTGTGTTTGCAGAGCATCTTGCAGCTCGGGGGCTTCTCTCATCCCCTTTCCTTCACTGCAGCCAGCTGCTTTGGTGACAGGAGAATGCTGGTAGCCAGGTGCCAGCTGGCAGCAGGCTGATGTCTGGAGATGGTTGGGAAGGAGAGAAGGTCTGTAGAACTGTGACTCTTACACCTCTGCTACAATAGGAAAAGGCCAGAGGGGCTCTGGCTGCAGCAACTGCTAGGAGGGGCAGGAACAGGCAGTTCAGCCAAGAGCTGCTGTGCCAGCTGCTCAGTGCTTGTGGGGAGAGGGCAGGGCTCTGCCATCTTCCTGAGTATAGAATCACAGGGTGCTTTGGGTGGGAAGGGACTTTTCAAGGTCATCTGGTCAGAACCCCTACAGTAAGCAGTGATGTCTTCAACTAGAGCAGGTTGTTCAGAGGCCCATCCAACCTGACCTGGAATGTTTCCAGAGATGGAGCATCTGACATCGCTCTGGGCAACCTGTTAAGTAGCTAGCAACTGGTTGTTCCAGCAAACAGGACTTACTGGGATGAGTGGTAGTGGCACATCCAGCAATATCAGACTCCTTACAGAAAGGATGGGGGGCACCTGTGGATGCAGAAGATCCAGACAAGGACCAAGCACCAGAGCTCTGGCATGGGGTAGAACTGGGAAACACATGGGGTGCAGCAACTGCAAGAACAGACAACTCCCCAGGCTATCCAGCCTCAGTACCCCCAGGGCAAGATGTCCCTGCAATGGCTTTGGCTTCTTGGGGTGCCACTGTGGCAGCCCAGGCCAAGAGACATCCAACCCGTGACAAAGGACATAGGGATGAGCAGTTCAGCCCTGTCTTTCTGGGACTACCACAGGCTGCAAGAGGAGAAAGTCGGAGGCTGACTGTGTCATCATCCCTCTCTCCCTCCTGCAGCAGGGGAAGGTCAGCTTGGGCAGAGGGGATTTCCACCGGGAATGCCTGTATTTCCCAAATCTGCTCCCCTAGACAGCAGGACTCAGCAGAGCTACTGCATGCTTACTGCTTGCATGCAGGAAGACCCCTTGGTCAGAGTGGACCCTGAGAGCCAGAGAGGATTTCCTTGTAGAAAGAACTGCTGGGAAGCCAGTCCCAAAGGATTTGGGAAAAGCATCTGTGCCAGCTGCTCATGGGGGAACATTCCTTCCATACAAACCATCCAAAGGGATGACGCTCCCTCCATAGGGCCACCAGCCTGGCCACTGAGGTTTGGCACCAGCAACACTGGGTACCCACCATCCAGTCTCAGAGCTGACTCTCGCCATCTGGTGAGGGAGGGAAGGAGATGGTGGAAGGATGAGGGAAGCACCCCCTGCTGCAGCCATGCATTTCCCTTTAAAGCCAGAGCAAGAAGTGGTTACAGCCCATTTCCTCCAGCGCTGACCACTAACTCACTGCCCTCCTCCTCCTCAGATGGCAGCACCCATCCAATCTGAGACAAAAAAGCAGCCTGACCTCAGTGTGCCAACACCACAGGGGGATCTTGGGACAGGGAGGACACAGGTCTATCACCCCACTGCCCATCTGTGCCCTCTCTCACATCCACATTGCTTTCTTTGTGCTCACTCACTTCCTTTTCTAACCTTTACCCATCATCCTGCTGTTGCTTTTGGTCCCTTCCTTCCTTCTTTATCCCTCCAGCCCCAAGAAACACCATTTGTCAGCTTGAAACCGCAGCTGCACGCTCCAAGTCTCTTCCTACAGTGAGGGGCCAGCTAGCCAGACCCAAAGATCATCTTCCCCATTTCTACCTCCTTGGAATCTCATCTGAGGTCCCTGCTTCGGAAGGATGAAACAGAGGCACCAAGGGATGCTCATCCACAGCCCTGGACAGAAGGTCCCCAGGAGATCCCTAGAAGGACCAACCAGTTCTTCACAGTTACTAACCAGTAAGAAATGGGGTTTATCCTCCTGAGCAGCCTGTATCCATGTCTGCTCCAAGCACTGCATTTCCAGATTCAGATTGCTACCTGCTGGTGTGACAACTGGGCTAAACGGGGAAACTTAATCTCTTTTCCATCCTCTAGCAAGAGCTGAAGCTCACGTCATGACACACTTGCTTCTGCATCCTATCTACACCATGGAAAACCACCCAAAAGCCACAAACGGGAACACAGTGTGGCCTCCTGTCACCAAGGTAAGCAAGCCAGCCCCTGCTTGGCATGAAGCAAGGCACAGAAACCATGTGGCATCAGATCCCATGGGTTCCTGGCCATACTGGGGCATGCCTACAGCACCCACTGCCCCATGGGACCCCAAGCCATCTACCTCAGCTGACTCACCCTCACACCCCTTCTTTTTGGCAAAAGTGGAGGGCAGCTCAGTCAGGCCAGAACATCCATCCTGCCTCTTCCTCTTTTCCACATGCAACTGTGGGTGATGGCAGAGCATCCTCACCCCAGCACCCAGCCTTCACCCCTGGGACCCTGCTAGCAGCAGTCTGTCCGTGAGGACCAGCAGCAATTTCCCTCCCCGTGCTGGTGTGGTCATGGGGAATGCAGGGGTGTTTCAAGGAAAGGGCAGCTCTTGCTAATCCACTGCTCAGGGAAACATCCCCGCCCCTGGCTCTGCTTCGGCATTTTCAAGGAAATGCTTGCAAAGCCTCCTGGCAAAACGCTGAGGTGATGAGAAAGAAGCAGCTAAGGAGGACAGGAGGAAAGTCTGAGCCCAGCCTGGATTTGGGGGAGCAGGAAGATGGCTCAGAGGGAGCAGAGACACAGGAAACCCTGCATTGTGGGCTGTGGGAGTGTGGGAGGTGTTGGGGAGAGTTGGCCCAGCCAGGGGAAGCCCCGCAGGGAATCTCCAGCACAGCGGGCGTTTTGTAATCCCTTGGACCATCTTCTGCTCTCCTGCATGAGTATTTTTGCAAGTGGGTGACAGCAGAGCAGGGCTGTCCCCCTCATGTGACAGTAACTGCCTGTTCCATCCGGCGCCCAGGGAAGCAAACTCAGTGGCAGGGCTGATGTTTAGGGCAACACCACATGCTGTCCCTACCTCTGTCCTAGGAGGAGAGAAATCTACTTGAAGGGCTCAGTGTGGCCAGAGGGACCACCCTGCTGCTGTTAGCCACAGGGCTATTGTACAATGCTTCAGTGGGCAGGGGGGCTTCACCTCCAGATATGGGACCAAGTTGAGGGTGACGTGGGATGTGAGGTGCTACATACACATTGAGCTGTGAGTTGCTCTGTCCTTGCAGTTTTGGATGTCAGAGCCAGAGACCTGGGTGAAGAAGGTGGATCCAGCTTGGAAGGCTGGAGGGCAGTTGGTGATGCTACTTTTAAGGGCCTTTCATTTTTCTTTTGAAGGGTTTTCCACATCAAAAGTGCAGCTCTGGTCTCTGTGGCTGGTGCTCTCCAAGTAAACTCAATGCTGATGCTCCCAGCTGCCAGCCCAGCTCAGCTTCAAGCTCCCTCTCTCACACCAGATGGGAACCCACACAGCCAGGGCTTCTGCTGTCCTGAATCTCGCTGCTCCACATCATTTTGGGGAGGGGACAGGGGAATTTCTCCATCCCCTGTCTCCTGCCACTGCAACTTGCTGTCAGAGGAAGCCCAGCTAGTTCCAAACACATCCCAAAGCAACTCACAAGAGCTTTCTTCCATCTTCTTTCCCCTTTTCCACCTCCATGTCCTGCTGCAATCCCGGGAAACAGCCCAGCAGCCTCCCAGGGCTCCCAGAGGACTTGCTGCTCACTCACCTCACCCAGAGTGCCCTAACTGAACTCTAGAGAGAAACACTGAGGTTTTGGAGAGCTGTTGTGGATGCAATCCCATAACATCCAGGTGATTTTCTTAAATTACTTCCTTTTTTTGCAAGAAACCCCCAACCCCTCAGGCACTAAATCACCTGTATGAGAGCCATCTCAGGCAAACTGCTGTCCCCTACAGAGAGCTGCATGCAGAAGAACCCTGCTTGCTTCCACACTCTGCAAACATGCATGTAGGGGGATGCCGGTGCGGGATGTACCTCCTGCAGCAAGGTCACCTCGTACTCCTGCAGCTGCTGCTGGAAGCCAAAGTTGGGGCTGACGTAGGAGCGCACAGCCTTGGTGGCAGCCAAGCAGCTCTCCCAGCCGAGCTCAGTCACTGTCATCAGGTAGGCCACCAGGATAGTGGTGCTGCGGGAGACACCAGCCAGGCTGGCAGGGAGCAAGGGAGCTGTGTCAGGGATGGGTATTCCCACCACAGAGCTGATACAGCCCCACAGCAAGGGACACCCATTGGATGCAGCTTCTCAAGGGCACCCTGTCCCATTGAGGTGATAGTGGGTTTCCTCCACCATGAGCACCACAGGTGCTCCTGCCCTCTGTCCTAGCTTGTCCCACCTCTTTGGATGCTCAGGTTTTTGATGCACAGGTGACCCATCTCCATGGATCTCAGCAGGGGAGACCTCTCCATGCCATCTCTCCTGCTGTTCCTAATCTTTTCCTCCCCACCACAAGTGATGTTTGACATCAAGGACACTTTTTGGGAACTCATGCCCACCTCCCAGAGAACCGATGTGACACAGGGATGCAAAGTGGGAACACAGGGATGCAAAGTGGGGACAGCAGCTCTCACCAGTGAACAAGGCAGCCTCCTCCATCAAGCCGGCATTCATGGATGAACTTGATGCACTCCTTAAAATGCTGCAGCCTACAAAGAGAGAGGCAGCGAGATGAGGGTGGGAGGGCTGCCCACCACACCAAAGCTCCTGGCCACAGCAGCAATAGCAGTTGTGTCCCACCCCTGGACTTTCCATCATCCTGGGACTGCTGGAGTGGGATGAGAGCAGAGATCCTGCCTCTGACATGCAAAGTCAGAGGGGCTGATCTTCATCTGCCAGAGAGGAATTTACCTGGGAGACTTTCCAGGGGATTTTCTGCTTCCTACAGAATCAGGAATGGGGTGACACCATCAGCCAGACCAGCACAGAGAAAACCCCAAGGAGACAGCCTTCAGAGCAAGGTGTCACCTTGTGCCCATGGAACTCAGACATCCCCATGGCACAGCCATCAGTTCACCCCTAATTCCCAAACGATGTTAAAGACACCCCTTTCCCTCCAAGAGAATCCCAGAATCAAGTTGGTAGGAAGAGACCTTTAAGATCAAGTCCAATTTTCGACCCAGATCACCCCTAACCCATGTCCCACCACATCTATCTGCCTTTTATATCCCTCCAAGGATGGGGACTCCACCACTGCCCTGGGCTGCCTGTGCCAGAGGTGATAGCCCTTCGTGTGAGTAAATTCCTTTTAACATCCAGCCTAACAAGATGCTGGCAGGGAAGCAAGCAGGGAGAAGGTGGCTCTGGAGGTCCCAAACTAGAGCAACCCCCTTCCCCTCTTCACCCTCACAGAGCCACCAGCTCCTTCCCACCTCAGAGAGGGCACGGGGCTGCCTGCAACTACACGGGCTGGTCCCAGGAGAGGTGCTTGCAGTAGGAAATCTTAAAAGGCAGAGGGAGCACATTAACCCTAAATCAATGAATTTTACATCAGAAAGGTGCAGGGAAGGGAGCCAGGGCTTTCCAACAGCTCAACTACCATATGCTAAAGTCCTTCTGATCTGGATACTCAGAAATGAATATCACCCATCTTTTTGAAGGCATGAAGACTAGAAACCAAGATAAAGAAATCCATCTGTACTGATGAGGTAGAGGTGGGTGTTTGTGGAGAGTTGCACAGGCTTGAGAAAGCAGTATCACTCCATTCAGCATTGCATGGGATGCTGGAAGCTGCTGCAGATCCCTCACAAAGGCAGTAGACATCTCCAAGAGCTCACACCAAGTCAGGCACTAGGCTCCCCGGCATATATATGCAATAAACACTGCGCAGCCCTGCTTGTCCTCATGGTCCCTTGAAGCCTTGAGACAGTTTTGAGGAAGAAAACTTGATTTTGGGAAACTTGGGCTGCCGGTGGACTCCCTAACCACACAGCCACAGCTTCTTCAGCAGGCAAAGAAGGCTTCTTTGGTGCGGCTAAGCCAGATCTGCCTAGCAGTGAGTGCTGAAGCCACTGGCTCTACCCCTGTGTCCATGCTGGACTTCCTCTGCCTCCACGTGATGAGGTGGGTGTGCGCCTGCCCAGCCTTCCTGATTTCTCAGAAGCCAAGGCATGAGCTACCACGGAGTTATTCCCCCTATGACCCTCACCAAGGGCTCACTCCCAGGGCCAGAGACCAGGCAGAACTCTCTAAAACCTCCTCCAGTTGTGCTAGCCCATCCAAAGGGATGCTCTTCACCCTGGGATCAGGCACCTTCTAAGAACCCAGCTGAAGAATAAATCAGTAATAGTGATGGGTTCTGCTGCCCAAGAGGAGGAAGAGAGATGCAGGAGTCTCTGAAGCTGTGGTCATGCTAAAAATACTGAGCTGCTCAGCCAGCCTGGAGAAGAGAAAGTTCTGGAGAGACCTTATAGAGTACCTGAAGGTGGGTACAGGAAAGCTGAAGACAGACAGTTCACAAGGGTGTGTAGTGACAGGTTGAGGGACAGCTGTTTTGAACTATAGCAGGGCAGACTGAAATTGGATGTTAGAACAAAGTTCTTTAAAATGAGGGTGGTGAAACAGGTTGCTCATAGCAGTGGTAGAAGCTCCATCCCTGAAGGCATTCAAGGCATCATGGCATCTGGGGGGGGCTTTTCCCTACCTAATGCTTATCCAGAGGACTTCTCCCCATCCTACTCATCTTCACAGAGCAGCCAGCATCCTCCAAGGGCTCTATTTGCTGCCCACACAGGTCTGAACTCTCCAAAAACCAGTTTCCCCACCTCAGTTCCGTGGCTGGGAGCAGCAGTCAATGAACCTTACTCACAAGGACTCTCACTTGCTACCAGCCACCAGCTCACTCTGTGCAGGCAGCGTCACTCTCCCAATCCACAATAGATGGAGGGGAGGGATCATTTTGATCACCTCATTCATCCTCACCCACTCCATGGGTTGTTTTTTATCCAGCCAGAGGAAAACTCTCCCTGTGCTTTTCCAGCCTCCAAGCGTGACATCAGCTCATGGAGCCACTGAGGTCCTGACTCACAAACATCTCTGCAGGACATGAAGTTCACTAATTATGAAATCCAAGGCATAAACTGGCAGGCAGAAAATAGTTCCTTGAATAAGTCCTTCCTTCCAGCAGCCACTCTTATCTGATTGGGATTTTTCCCTCTGTCTTTTTTTCTGGGGGGGGTGGTGGTGTTGGTTTTCCCTGTCACTAGAGATGCCCCAAATGCAAAGAAATGAGAGAAGGGGAAAATATAACAGCCCAAAAAAAAAAGCCCCATTTTCTGCTGAGACAGCATTTTCTTGGAAAGCTTCTCTTTCCGCTCAGTGGAAGCATGAGCAAGCAGAATCACACGCACACACACCCCCACACCCGGCAAGGCTGCTCCTAGGGAGGCTGGAAAAATCCCACCTCCACACACTGTGGAGTCACTGTGCCTGAGGTTTCAATCCTTTTCAGAGTTTAATTGGTAGCAAAAAGCCCTCAGAGTCATCCACTTGCTGATCACAACAGATGGGTCAGGGATCCCGTGACCCTGAGCAGTGCAGTGACCTCCCCAGTGCCAGCAGCACTTATACCCATCCCACCCCAGCACCACATCCCATGAAAACCCGGAGATTCCTTTTGGCACCACTTGCCAGCTTCCTCACGAGAACGTTATTAAAGGAATTACAAGTAGCTAACCTTGTCAGGAGGAAAAACCTTTGATTCTAGGAACTTTTTAGTTCTCTTTCCAGGAAGAATGGCTGGAAGACCAACACAAATCATTGTCTTTCTAAACCAGTAACAAAGGTGCCAATTTACAGTCCTGCCCAGAGGAATAAATCTGAGATTTGGTGAAAATTTCTGTTTACTGCCTGTAAAAGCAGGCGGGGAAAGATTTTAAGCACTTCCTATGCCATTTGCCACCTGGGAATGAACCAGAGCTTCAGCCAAGCTCAGCAACACCACAAGGTTTTTGTGCCACAAAGGGACTGAACCTTCATCCTGCAGGATCTGAGCTTTTGTTGACCAGCAGCTACCAACACGGGATGCTGGAAAGGAAAAGGGCGACAAAGTACTTACAGGTTTTGACTGGATGAATCCGAGGCTGGGATACAGAGGTAGGTCATGTCCTGCAATACAAAAGTGGTTGCAGCAAGAAGATACCTCTGCGAAACACAGAATCCCCCCATTTCTCTCCTTTCCCTCTCCAACACCATCCTTTCAGGGAGGGGGAAACTGTAGTCCATTCTTGGGCACCATGACAGGTCACATCCATCCCTTTCCAGGCTCTTTGTCCCTCATTCAGGCCAGAGGAAAAGCCAGCATGTGGGGAACCCCTACGATACTCAGAATCACCCCACACTGAACCTCCCCGTTCCCACTAGCGAGTCCCATCAGGAGGATGGTGCAAACACACACTGATGAAGTCACTCTCATCCATGAGTTATTTCCTCAGTTCTTCTGATACACAATAAATCATCCTGCCACGTGCTGGCACAGGCCACATTACTTTCTTTAAAGCATCGCTTCCTCGATCCTCCCTGTTCTGAGCTAAAATTAGATCCTTTTTAGCAGAGGGGATTTTTTTTTTTTAAATCTGAATGATCTGGGTGGAAATCCTGGCAGCCAGGCCTGGAACAGCCCAGCACCAGGGGTTGCCCCATCTCTAGCAGCTCTCTGAGGCATCACTGCTGCCAAAAGGTCACCCCGAGCTGATGCAGCCCAACCCTACAGGCCACCCCCAACGTCCTCCAAATCGTGAAACTGGTAAAATATGATTATGTATGGGGTGGAAGAGCAGGGTAGGATGAGCATAGTGTTATTCTCATGGTGGAAACACCCATGTTATGAAGATGAGCACAGGCAGGATTCCCTTTTGCATCCCAGCCGTTCTCCTTAGCCCCATACTGTGCTCATCTCCATCACTCGTCGTCTTATGGGATGAGAACGAAGTGCTGCAGTGATGTGGCACTTGCCAGCATTCCACAGCATGCCAGCCAGCTGCTCCCCATCCAGAGAAGCTGTGAGAGAAGCTGAGGCAGGGGAGAAAGAAGCCAATGGGTTCTTCATCCACATCCCCATCCAAACCACTGTTCCTCAGCAGGCAGTGGATGACAGGTGGAGGTGGGAGCTCAGTGGACAGAAGTGGACAATGCATCAGGCAGACTACAGGGGCCAGCAGGTTTTGTGGGACAAACAGTGATGGGCTGCTGCTTCCCAAAACCTGGCTGCACCATGCCATGCCTTGCACCAGTCTGATCTCCTCTCAGCAAGGACTGCCACCATGCCAGTAAAGTCACCATGCCAACCTAAGTGACCCCATTCCTCCTCAAATCCCAACCCACACCCCCATCCTAGATTAACCACCAGGCTCCTAGCAGCTTCCCCTTCCCCACAAGACCAGATGCCCCCCATCCCAGCACAGGGAGCTGGGCCATGCATGGGAACGGTGCTGGGGTTTGCGGTTCCTGAGCCAGGGCCGTGATTGACACATTGCTCAACCCACCATGCCTTTCCGGTTCCCCTTTCCACCAGCCCGGTGGCTTACTCCGTGTTGTAAGCTCGCTGTGCGGTTTGCTACCCGTCTGGCCATGTCCTCAGCCCCACCAGCCCCAGCTGCTGCCCCTTCTCCTGCCACGAACAGTTTCTCCTCACCATTTCTATGCAGCCTCCTTCCTCCTCTCTCTCCCCACTCCATGTTACTCAATGCCTCAGCAGGGGAGAGGCTCAAGCTGGTGTTGTGCTGCAGCTCCCTGCTCATCGTGGCCACAAAGGATGAGGGGTCCAGGTGGTCCTCCTTCTTTGCCTTCTGCAGCGTCCCAGATCTGGGAGCTGGGAGGGGGTCCTACACAGGCATGAAGTGCAGCCTGTGTGTGGCCATGGGCTGCCAGATGGGCAGCGTGAGCCAGGCTTGCTTTTCACTGGGTTACAAACTGGATGGATGGCCAAGCCCAAAAGAGTGGTAGAGAACAGTTAAAACCAGTTGGTGGCCAGTCACCAATGGTGTTTACCAGAGCTCAGCACTGGGACCTGTTCTCTTTAATATCAGCCAGGGGAAGAAGGATGCTGAGATGCTGGAGCAGTGAAGGGCAGCAAAGCTGGTGAAGAGTCTGGAGCACAAGTGCTCTGAGGAGCAGCTGAGGGGTTCAGCCTCAAGAAATTAAACCTCAGGAGACCTTCTCACTCTATACAACTCCCTCAAAGAAGGTTGGAGCAAGTGGAGGCTGGTCTCTTCTCACAAGTAATAATAACGTGAGGAAATGACCTCAGGTTGCACCAGGGCAGGTTTCAGCTGGACATGAGGCAAAAGTTCTTCCCCAGCCAGGCTATCAAGCCCTGGGCCAGGCTGCCCTGACTAGTGGTGGAGTCCCCATCCCTGGGGGGCCTGAAAAGCCATGGAGATGTGGTGCTGAGGGGCAGGGGTTAGTGGTGACCTGGTAGTACAGGGTTAGTGGTTGGACCCGATGCTCTTAAAAGCCTTTTCCAACTCAAAATAGCCCATGATTCCATCCCTGCCACGGGGCTGCTCCTCCTACTGCTGCCTCCACCTGTCCTACAGGGCTGTGCGGGCAGGATTTGTGTCCTAAGGACCTCACCTCAGGCATCACCCCACCTTGCTGCTCCGTCCTGCCTCAGTTTCCCCCACCCGCATTCCAAGGAGTCAGCTGCCGAGGGGTGTGACAGTACAGGCAAGCCCAGATCATTTCATGACCCCAGTCCTGGAGGTGAGGGGATGCGCCAGGTCCCGCTGTGCCCGCCCCGTCGAGGCTGGTTGTGGCCCCAGGGTTGGATCCGCGGGGATCCGCCGCCCTCTCGCGGTTCTCCCCGCGGCAGCACCGGGCACCCGCCGGGTCCCTCCGCCCTATAAACATTTAAGGAGATGAAGGTGCCTCCCAAATACCCTGCTCTGCTGTCTGCTGAGAGCCAGCACGTAGCCCCGTTGGGTGCAAGACAACATAGTTTGAGGCAAAGCAGGGAAAATGGGTGGAAACCCAGTGTTACAATGGAATCACTGAAAGGGTTGAGTTGGAAGGGACATTCAAAGCTCATCTAGTCCAACTTGCAGTGAGCAGGGACATCTGCAACCAGAGCAGGTTGCTCAGAGCCCAAGGTCCAACCTGACCCTAGACGGTTCTAGGGATGGGACTTGCACCTCTTCTTTGGGCAACCTGGGCAAGGATCTCACCCACCCTCAGTTTAAAACATTTTTTCCTTAGATCCAGAAGTGAATCCCTCGTCTTTTCGCTTAAAACCATCACCCAACAGAGCCAGCTAAAGGGTCTGTCCCCATTTTGCCCTGTTCCAACAGGTTCACGTCTGTTCTGTGCTGAGAACTCCTGAACTGGATGCAGCACTCCAGCATTGCTTCTCCCCTCAATGCCCCACACCAGCTGAAGACCACATGTATCTCATCTGCCCTTCCCAGCCTCTGCTCCCCCAGGCAGATCCTCCAGGCACTCACCTGCAGCACAGGCTTGGCACTGTTGTGGATGGAGAGGATGTGTGTCACACCGTTCCTCAGCAGGTTTTCATGGTCCTCAGAGTCTGGAAGCAGGAGTAGCACACAGAGTCATAGAATCATCAGGGGTCAGAAGGGACCTTAAAAGATCATCCAGTCCAATCCCCATGCCACAGCAGGATCACCCAGACCAAGCCCATGTGGGCTTCAAACGTCTCCAGAGAAGGAGACTCCACAACTCCCCAGGCAGCCCCCTCCAGTGCCCCATCAACCTCTCTGGGAAGAAGTTATAGAATCAGTCAGGGTTGGAAGGGACCACAGGATCATCCAGTTCCAACCCCCCTGCCATGGCCAGGGACACCCCACCCTAGAGCAGGCTGGCCAGAGCCTCATCCAGCCTGGCCTTAAACGCCTCCAGGGATGGGCCCCCAACCACCTCCCTGGGCAACCCATTCCAGGCTCTCCCCACTCTCACGGTGAAGAATTTCCTCCTCACATCAAGTCTAAATCTCAAGCTTTGCTCCATTCCCCCTAGTCCTGTCACTACCCGAGATCCTAAAAAGCCCCTCCCCAGCATTTTTATAGCCCCCTTCAGATACTGGAAGGCCACAATAAGGTCACCTCAGAGCCTCCTCTTCTCCAGACTGAAGACCCCCAACTCTCTCAGTCTGGCCTCATAGGAGAGGTGCTCCAGCCCTCTGATCATCCTCGTCCCCTCCCATGGACTCGCTCCAGCACATCCACACCCTTCTTGTAATAAGGGTTCCAGAACTGGATGTGGTACTCCAGGTGGGGTCTCACCAGAGTGGAGTAGAGAGGGAGAATCACTTCCCTCCACCTGCTGGCTACACTTCCACTGATGCATCAGTATCCAGTTTGTCACCTGCCCTCCTGGGAGATCTGCTGGACTGAGTACCCACCAGCAATCTGCATCCATCACCCCTGGACTCCTATTCCAGCCCCTTCCCTCTGCCTCTCACCCAACACAATTACAGGAAGGGAGACCTGGTATCACTATGTTGGTCTCTTCTCCCAAGGAACAAGGGATAGGATGAAAGGAAATGGCCTCAACCTGAACCAGAGGAGGGTTAGGTTGGCCATGAGGAACAAAGTCTTCCCCAGAAAGGTTGTCAGGGCCTGGCACAGGCTGCCCAGGACAGTAATGAAATCCCCATCCCTGGAGGGATTGAAAATCCACAGGGCTGTGGTAATGAGAGCAGGATTAGTGCTGACCTGACTGGGTTTGGTTAACTGTTGGTCTTGCTGATCTTAAAGGTCTTTTCCAACCTAAACGATTCTCGTGCACTACTCCTTTATAGCAAAACCCCCTCTGGGATGCACTGGGTATTCAACAGGCTCCTAAAAACATCCTCCAAACCAGAAATGATAACTGCTAACTTGGAAAGGGTTGTTGGGTGAACCCAAGCTTCACCCTGCTCTCCATGGGGCCAGAGGTCCCAGTGAGGAAGCCAAACATTGCTTGCTGTGAATGGTGATTCAGTGAACACAGAGGAGGTTTCCAGCCATGCCAGCGCTCCTGTGCAGGTGCTGACTGCTGCTCCACATGGACATCCTTTTGCTCAGCTACCTCTGCATGGGGCTGCTTTGGCTCTCTGGAAGATGTTGAGGTGCCCAGCTGAGAGTACACACAAGAAAACCCAAAAGAAGAGGGTCTTCTCCAGCCCTGCTGACTGCCCAGGGGTCCCACATCACTCACCACGGATGTTCCCAAGGTAGAGACCTTTGACAATCTAGGAGATGACAAAAAAGGAGAGAGATTTCAGGTGGCACCATGTGCATCCAACACAGTGCAAGCATCAAGCTCCAGCAGGACCAGGGCATCTGGCGCCGAACTCCCCCAGACAACAGTAAAACAGACACCTGATCAATGAACCGGCCTCAATAACTGACAGCAAAGGCTGAGCCCACTCCAACCATCAGCCCAGACCACTCCAGCAGTGCAGAGCTCAGGAAAATGCAGCACATAAACGGAAGGAGCTCATGTTTGGTCCTGTAGATCTCAGAAAGGCACCACTGGAGTGGGTTCCTCAAAGAGCTCCCTTCACCCCAGCCTGTTCCATCAGTGGGTATCTCCCACGTCCTGGAGGACAGACAGTCCTGCTGCTGCTTGGGTCTCTTTTGCTGTTCTATAGCAACCACCTCTGGCAGACAGTTTCAAAGGTTGTTCCTGACAGTGGGGTTGGACGTGGACTATTTATAACCCTGTTCTGGCCAGGATGTTGCAGTTAAGTGCCATCAAGAAGACAAATTTGGTCTCCAAGTTGCTGCTGCAGGGTTATGAAGGAGAGGAAAAAAAGGCAGCCTGGAGATTTTATGCCCAGCAGAGCAGTTTCCAAGGACATGGAGAGGAAGAGCTGGTGACCAGTTGGACTTGTTTGCACCCATCTGGCAGAGGACAACTGGTTTCAGAGGCCAGAGGAAGGGTTTTCAACAGTGCTGGGTTACATCCAGCCCAGCTCTGCCACCCAGCTGAACCCCTGCCAGCTCATGGGGTGCAAACACCTGGATTCAGCAAACATCTGTTACTACTGAATGGGGGTGCTGGGCCCTGCATCTCACCAAGTCAAGGCCAGATCCTGCACCACAAATATCTGCAGCTTCAGGCAACCCAAGAGGGGATTTGGTGTCACCATAAGGGTCGTAAAAGCTACTTCACAGATCAGGCTGCATGTTCAGGGGGTGAAACCCCAGAGCCATACAAAGAGGTTGTCCTGGTGTGATCTCTCTGTTGTTGTTCCAGAGTCTAATTTTAAACCAGAGCATGCACATACCAAGAGGTTATTTTAGGATACTAACAGAAACCAAACACCTCTGCCAGCACTGGAGTCCCACAGGGCCACAGGCAGCGGTAAAACCCCACTTCCCCCATCATTGGGAGCACTGGGGAACACATCCCAGGGGTAGCAAGGGGGGGAAACTCCCACCAGCCCTGAGGACACCATGCCATGGCATCAAGGGATGAGCATCTGAAGCCAGTTCTCCCTTTTCTGACACCCACAGACACTTCCCTCATCACCTCAGACATAAACACGGGGGTCACAATTTGCTTTGTAAAGCCTTTGAATTTTCAAAGGGCGATGAGAAAGGGGAGAAGCATGCCCTCAGGCTGCAACAGAAAGATCCTTCCCGAGGAGGAGGCACTGGCCACTATGTCACTGCCCCCCAGTACCTTGCTCATTCCTGTCCCCATGGGTTTTCTCTCTCCGGAGTCAGGATTCAGAGGGCTTCTTGGTCCCGGCAACTATCTGCAAATAAACACCCAAAACCTCGCAGACAGGACGGTGAGATCCTCCTCCTCTTTGCCAGTCCTTCCCTCTGCCAAGAGCAGGGCAAAGTGGGAAACGCGTGCCAGGAGGGGACCTTGCAAAGCCTCAGCAAACTCAGCTCACTCACAGGCTGCTCCGTTGAGTCCTTACTGGGTGAAGAGGATCGAGGAGAGTGGCTGGTTGCTGGACGGGGGAGGATGAAATAAGGATCCAGGGCTGCAGTGGGGCTCAGGTTTCTCTCTCGGGCTCCCTGGGGTTTTGACAGCCTTTTGGGGAGGGTGACGAGGACGATGTTTCTGGGCCGAATGACTCCCATCCCAGCAGGGCCGTGCTCTGGGATGACACAGCACGGTACAGGCTCTGCACTCGGTGGGATTTCTCTCTCAGTCACAGGAATGAGAGCAGAATTCTCAATAAGACACTTACCTCATCAAGCAGAGCGTGCCAGGAGCAATGTGAAGCTCATAGAGCAGAGAGGGTAAGCCCAGCTCCCACTCCTCCAGGAAGTGAGGTGAGAGGAGCCATAAAGCAGTGTAGGGGTGCCAGCACACACTTCAAAACATCCATTTTCAACATACACCCAGCAGATCCCTGGCTGCTCTGTCAGCTGGCCAGAGACTCCAGCTGTACAAAGAGCAAAGCAAATCAGGTAGAGAAAACCCCTCAGCATGGGATGTCATCTCTGTTAACACCCTTCTCAGCACCTCAGAGACAAACATGTAGCTTAAAGGATCTTTCAGGTGCAAGAAGGGACACATTTAACTCCCTCCAAATCCTCTTACCTTAAAACCTCCAATGTTTTTCTGACTGGAAAGGCTAGTCAGCCCTCTGGACAGCAGGTGGTCACAAGGCTGAGACCCACCACAGATTTAAGACCCTGACAGTCCAGTCACCAGGAAAAGGACAAACTGCAGTCGAAGCTTTTCTTTTCAAGGCAGTGTTAAACTAGAGGCAGACGTTTGCCTGCAGAAAGCCCAGGGGGGACACGCCAGATTAGCCTTTCAGGGAGTTGTAGAGTGAGGTGGTCTCCCCTAAGCCTCCTTTTCTCCAGGCTGAACAGCCCCAGTTCCCTCAGCTGCCCCTCAGATCACTTGTCCAGACCCCTTGCTCAGGCCACCTGCACTGAAACAAGCCCCGAGATCCACCCCTGAGCAGTTACTGGATGCAGATTCTTCACAGCAACTGGGATTTGCTTAACCTAACACATTGCTCAGACCTCTGCATGGCAGCACTACTGGCTGCGCCCCAAAACATTCTCTGCTGACATCCCCACCATGGCACAACTACCTGGGAAAGCTCTGCCCCTCAACCATCACTAAAGGCAAATGTTACAACCAAGAAAAGGAATCCTTCAAGTTAACCAGACATTTATTATCATCTATGTAGTCGAAGAGGTTGTTCCAGTACATGAGCCACAAGAGCACACACGTGCGATGGAATCATTTCACGTTCAAACAGAACAGGTTTCGCTGAGTTGCTTCATTTCTTCCATTCGTTCTTCTCATAATCCCACTGGGAAGAGATACCCTCCACAGGATTAATCCGCATGTCCAACATCCTCTTCGTCTGCATCGACAGCCACTCGTCAGAGAAGGTATGTGGGATCGGGCCGTACACTGCAACGGAAGATGGGGCAGAATTACATAGAGAACCACACAAGCAAGTTGGGAGCAGAGGTTTCACCACCAAAAACCTTACCCCGTCTCTCCCCACAAAGCCATCAGAGCCGATCACACGTTCAAACCCACAATCCATCCGACCCATTTCTGACATGTTCAGCTCAGCCCCAATCCTTTGGCTGTTTCCCTCATCATTAAAGGCTGATACCAAGAACAACAGCTGCCTCCTGTGCTCACCAGAGAGATGAAGCCTGAAGATGGAGAGCGGCTTGTCTAAGTGCCTGCTCACCGCACGGCAGCTGGAGGGCTCCCTTGGGGTAGGATTGTTAGCCAGGAAGGAAGCCAAACATGGTAGAAACGCAAATGTTTACTCTTGAGCTTTTGAGAGCAGGTTTCAAAGGAAAGGGAAGCTCTAGGATCATTAGTCTATCACCACTCTTTCCCCTACCTCTCTTCTCCTCCCACCAAGCTTCCCTTCACCTTCCAGAGTGTTTACACCACACACCCACAGATGTCTGTGCAATTATAGCTCCAGAACTGAATTTTCAGTGACTAACAAGTAGAAACTCGTGGGAGGTCACCAAAATGGCGTTTTCATAGACCATTCTGACCCCCCCAAGGCATTTACATTTCCTAATTTCCCATCAGGGACTAAGTGATCTGGCTGTTAAAGAGACAACACTCGAGTTAGCACTTTACAGTGTTTACTTACTGAAATGTTTCTGCCAAATGAGGATGAGACCAGTGACACCAAGAAAGAACAGGACTCCTCCGATGATGGTCTTCCATTCGTTTGTTCCTTTGTTCATCTCTGCGTAGCTCTCGTTAAATTTGATGCGATACACTGCAAATGAAAGAAACGTTAAAAGCATGAAGTCGTTGCTTTTCTTTTCCCCATGACTTCCAGGTTCTCCAAGGGAAAGGAATCAAAGCCAAAACGGTGCTCTTCTTCCTTCCTTCCACTGCTGCCACCGTTACTGACTGCAAAGCTTCCCAGAACAAATCATTTCCATGGAAACACTCAGATCTCCAAAAGCTCCTCTCAGCTTTGTCACTAAGACCCACAAGACTGTGAAGTTCCAAAGAGAATTAGGTTTGGAGAGTGATTATCAATGCCTGAGCAGTTCCCAGGAGGGTATGACACCTCCTTGCTGTGACACAACCCTTTTTTTCAGCTCAGGTTCTCACTGGCAGAGGAGAAGAGGGGACATGGGTCAAAACGGCTGCTCAGCACCATGGTAACCTGAAATTTGTTGGCACTGAGGCCAGCGGTCATTAATGTTCCAATATACAGGGCTCACTCAGCTGGACTAATAATTCTTAGTGTTTGAATGAAGAGATCGCTTATTCTGGCTTGTTGACAGCAGACAGAAATCAACACACAAACACAATTATTCTTTGTTTCCGGAAGCAACAGCTGAACTTGATCTCAGGTTCATAACAGAACCCACAGCAGGCGCTCTGAAACAGAACCAAGGATCCAGGAACACAAATCCCTGATCTCCACTTGGATGATCATTAACAAGTGCCCTTCACGGCTCATAAGCTGTTGGGAAGAGCAGGGTTTAGCTGCTGCCCAAACAGGCTCCGTCTGAGGTGGCTTTTCTAGTAAAAGTTGCCAACAACGATCATGGAACAGCTCAGATCGAGTTGTTGCCAGCTGTGAAGTTACTGTTAGCCCTCGGTACCTACATTCAACTTTCTCATCAACGGATAGAGCAGTCCATGATGCCTTTTCCTTCTCTTTCAGTGCCTTCTGCTGAGCAGAGAGATCCTTCACAAATGACACTTCAGGCAGGGGAACGTCACGACGGTCAACATAGACTGGGAGGGTGAAATCCTCTGCTTTGACAACACCAGCTGCATACGGGAACAGAACAGACACCCAGTCAAGCTTCCCGCTCCTACACAAACATCTCTTACTGGTCAGAACACAACAAACAGTTCAGGTGTTAAGGACCCACTAAGAACTGTTAAAGAGTCAAAGAGAGGAAAGGCTTCCAGATGAAACAGTCATCATGAAAAGGGAAAAGAGAGAACACTTAAAGTGCGTGCTAATTCAAAAGTATAACAACAAAGTGAAAGAGCAATCTACAGAAGAAAGAATAGTCAAAATTACTTTATTAATGCTTTGGACATCTCAGTTTCAGCTTTTGTGCTGATCATCTCACCTACCAAATGCCCAGAAGCTCTCTACACCTCCATCCTGGTTTCTGCTTCACCCTCAGCTCCTGCTGCCTCCCCAGTAGCTGTCAGCCCTGCCTGGACTTCTGCAATGCCATCTGCTGGCACCGCCTGCTCAGATCTGCTGCCACCAGACAAGGAAATGCTTCCTTCTATCTTAATTCATTCCTTACTCAAACCCCAGCAGCAGGTTTTCTTGTATTCTTCCTCTAAAGTGCTTGTTTTATCATTCTGACTATAGGGACTTGCCACCTACCATGTCCGTGTGCTCTCACGCAGATGGAGGTGGAAATGGCCCTCCTCCCAATGAGGCTGAATGCTCTTGAAGCCAACATCTTGCTGGAACTAGAAAACAGCAGATAAGTCAGTGTCAGGTGAGGATACTTAATATGTAAAGGTAAAAAACCAACACTTCCTATTCATCTATAAAAAACAGCTTAGAGGCCTTTCACTCTGTCAAACCAAACCTCCGGAGCTTTTTCAGGGGCATTCTCCCACTAAAGTGATTTGGATGAGCCCTTCTCTCTGTAGCCTCCAGTATCTGAACTCAAAGCTGCTCAAGGCAGCCTTCCCGGATGCTTTGCTGAGTAACACAAACCATTAACGATGCAAGCTAGGAGCCCCAGCTAGTCCAAGCACAATGCAAATGCACTGAAGCAGCCGTGAATAATGCAGACACCCAAGTAACGGTTTCTCCTGCCCCACTGCCATGACGCAACAGCCTCCTCTCTGCGATGCGGCTTCCTCACAGGCCCCTAACCGCAGCTAAAACCCTAAAAAACCCGCCACACAGAGGATGAGCGCGTCCTCGGCCTGACCTTGTGACCAGGCCTGATCCCCCGCCACCAGATGCCACACTCGGTGGTGACGCCTCATGCCCCCCCTTCGTGACGCGACACTGGCGACAGGACGCCGCAGCCCCTTCAAGGGGAAGCGGAGGAGGCCATGGCGCTCCCCTCCTCCCCCCCGAATCCCGGGCCACTCTGACTTCCCACCGTCCCTGGGCTGGCAAAAGGCGACGAGGAAGTCCCCATACCCCGCGCAGGCCCTTCCGATCTTCCCCAGACCCCGCCGCCCGCCACGGCCCGACGACCTGGCTCCGTCCTCTACGCCGGCTGCACCGGAAGGAGACGCTGAACGGAAGCGCGGGGCACGCCGGGAGCCGCGGGGCAACGAGACTACGCGAAGGAGCGACCTAGTGCCGCGGTGGCTGATGGGATGCGGGCGGACCGGCCCTACTGTCGCTCTTTTACGACAGCGCCGCGCTTGGCGGCTGTTTGGCGACACTTGGTGGCGCTTAGCGGTGGTGCGGCCTGAGGACTGGCGGCGGGTCTAGTGCTGGTGGTGGCGGTGACGGGGCTGTGCGCGGCGGCAGGATGAAGCTGACCACGCAAGCCTACTGCAAAATGGTGCTGCACGGCGCCAAGTACCCGCACTGCGCCGTGAATGGGTTGCTGGTGGCCGAGCGGCCCTCGGGTGCCCCGCGCCGCGACCAGGCCGGGCCCCCGTCGCTTTTCGTGGACTGTATCCCGCTTTTCCATGGCACCCTGGCTCTGGCGCCTATGCTGGAGGTGGCTCTCACCCTGGTAAGGCTTTTTGCCTGTCCCCAGGCCTGGGAGCGAGGGGCTGACGTGTGGGGAGCGGGGCGGGGTCATCTCCAGGTTCTGTCAATGATCGGAGCCTGCCGCCGGGGTGAGGAAGGGCTGGATATGGTGGGACTAGTGTTGTTGGGGCAGCCGAATCTGTGGAATGAGCGGAGTGTTTCTAGAGTAGATGCACAAAATCACGGAATGGTTTGTGTGGGAAGGGACATTCAAAGCTCATCTAGTCCAGCCACCCTGAAGCAAGCAGGGACATCTTCAACTGGACCAGGTTGCTCAGAGCTCCGTCCAACTTGACTTGGAATGTTCCTAAGGATGATGGATCATCTGAAACCTCTCTGGGCAACCTGGGCCAATGTTTCATCACAGAAAAACCTGAGGTCCATCCACTGTACAGCTTTCTGCTGGGGACATAACAGAAAACTGTAATCCCTATAGTTTGTCTAAGTTATTTTTCAGTGCATCAACAGTGCTCTTTCTATTGGTGTCACTATCCCTGAATAACTCCCAGAGGCAATGTCCACATTCTAGAGCAGAAAGCTTTTTCCAGCTTACTTGTAATGTACTGCAAAGCAGCATCAGCTGACTGGAAAAGGGGCTGCTTCTCTTCAAATAGGAGTGTACAGACACATATAAATATGTATTTCTTACTTCCTTTTGGTGTAGTTTCTCCATTTATGAAACTATTAGCCTAAATAGGAATGTCTCTTCATACTGCAGCTCTGGTTTGCATTTGAAATCTCACTTGGGCTTGTTGCAGCCTTGGTGTTGGTTCATTAATCAGGGGTAGCCAGGGTTAGCCAAGGTCTCTGCATCAGGCTACTCGCTAACTTGCCTACCACTGTACAAGAGCAGTAGGTCTTGTGGGATAATCAGTTTTCCCCCATATACTGTCACAAACACAAGAGGTAAATGATGTCCAGACAGTAGGGCTGACACTTTCTAGTCTCAACCACAAAGTCATGAAGACCAGAAGCCATCCTGCCATGAGCCACAGCTCTGTTCTACTAGGTGTTTTGGGAAGAGTTGCTTTGTCAAAATCAGAGGCTGGAGAGAGAAACATGTTTGGATTTTATTGTCATAGGGAGTTAGGATGGGCTGTGGCAAATCTGGAGGCAGAGAGGTGCTTTGACTCCTTCACAGTGAAGTGAGATCTGGTTGGGCTTTGAGCTCTGGACTTTGCCCTTCATTTAAAAACTTCCCATTATTAACAGGAGGAAATACATCCCTTTTATGATACCCACAGAAATAAGTGATTTCTGATCTTTCTGGTTTTCTTGGCCTGTTCCCTTCTGTTTAACAGATTCCTTCATCAATAAAAGTTTCTTTATAAATAAATCTCAGTTTTCTTCAGTCGGGGTGACCCCATGGGATAACAGAGATCTTTCTGGACCAGGGTTGATGAGATGCAGCCAGAGGCAGAGGAACAGAAGCTGAGCCTGAGTCCTTGCTGTTGCGATTGTCCATGCTGCTGTGGAGCAGTCTGAAATACTCCCACACCAGTAGCAGCATAGGGCTCATGGGGAGCTTCAAGCTGGGAGTGAAATAATTTTCTGCATATGGTTCTCCTCACATTACTACTGTGGAAAATATAATGATAGTGTTTATTGTGGCTTTAACTTAGGGCCTGACTTGACGTTTTTGAATGATAGTCATTTGTTTTTCCTCTGGAAATGAGTAAGTGGAACTCAATAGAGAAGTCTAGAATAACAGGTGCAATATATTTAATGGATGTGTAAGGTCTGTGTTTAAATTAGGATCAGATGTCTTTCCACAGGGTCGGTGGCAGTGAATTTTCATGGACTTTAGGCCTACAGTGTGGTTATCTGCTGTAGATCTTGCTACAGGATCAGATTATTATGAAATGAATCCTGTTTCTTGTAGCATCTGAAATATCTTCCCATATCTCCGGGAAGCAAATCAGGATGGAACAGAAGATCTTACATATTTGCTCTTAGCTTTTAATGCAAAAGTTAAAGATGGGAGACTTCTGTCATTTCTCACATTACTGGGGCTTGCTGAGGTGTATTCTGGTTTGTAGTCACCTTTATTGACTCCCATGATACTTGACAGCTCTTGAGAAGAGCCCAAGGCCTTTTACTCCTGTTCATTGCTCAAACAGAAGCAAAGGTGTCAGGAAATACCAGTGCATCAGCTATGGGAATGGACTGTTACTGCTGTGAGATGTAAAGAGAGGGCACTTTCACCCGTTGTTGAGTTGTTTGGATCTTTACTGAGTGAATCAATGAGAGCAGCATGGTTGGATCTTGATGGTTGTAGCAAATAATGGTTTTAGAAGCTTTGGCAGCTTTTGGTTGGATCTGTGTCTCGTACAGCTAAGTTGCTGCCAATTGTCAGTCAAGATTGTGACCTGATTATATCGGTTGTTCTAGAACAGCCCCACGAGTTTCACTTCCTCTGGGTTCACTTCACTGCCCTGGGTTATCCCAGAACATCAAACAGGAGATTTCTTCTGAAAACCACAAGCAATGCTTTAGTAGCAGTCTGGGTATCAGGAATCGATGAAATCAGGTTTTATTAAACATTCAGTGGTGCTTGAAGGTTTGTAGCTCTGGAGGAGAAAGCAGAAGCCCATCATTTAATCTGCACTTTTGGCTCGTCAGTTTGAAATCCCTTTCAAAACCAGTAATTAAAGAAAAAGTGAATTGAGTTTCACATGGGGAGGTGGTGGTGGGGTGGCAGGGAGTTTGTGCCCTTGAATTTCTCACCTGGTCGATGTGGTTTTACAACCATGTTGTCTTAAGAAAAGATACCAAACACAAAAACCAAAGCCTCACTTCCTCCTCAGCTGGCACGACTGGCTCTCCACTGCGGAACAGGAGGTCACAACTGGTCTTCTCCCAGGGCTCTGCTAATCTCATGTCACCCACCTTGGGGGCTGCAGTGCATGGGATTTTTTGGGGTGATGAGGAAGCAAGACGCGGTCTGTCCCCTGTTGGCTTAGCCTCACCAGGGCTGGAGTTGGCTATAAATGCCAGGGGCTAATTCCTGCTGAGGCTGCCTGTGGTGACATTTTAAAGAGTGTTTGGAAATTGCAGGTGGGAGCAGCTTTAATTCCAAACATTTATTTACCTTTTGTAATGGCAGCAGTGTTCAATGACCACTGAGGGAACTGAAAACTTAAAAATCGTACTTTGTGGGGTTTTTTCTTTTAAAGACCGTTTTCAATATGCAACAAAAATTGATTTAGAACAAAGACATCTTTATTTCTTAAAAAAAAAAGAAATTATTAAATGTAGTGCTTGGACTCCTGGCTGCAATGCCAAGCTTTCAAGCCACAAGCAATTAAAACCCAAGTCCTAAACCCTCCAAATGGGTTTGTAATTGAAGCAGCAGTTGTTCCTCGGATAGAGCAGGGCTACGTAGGGCTTTTTTTCCTTTTGTATCACGTAAATCCATGTCATTCCTTGTAGAGGAGGGATTATTCACATGGCTTCTCTATTTGTTTGCTTATGCAGCCTAATACTATAATTATTGCTAAAAACGAGATTGATTTGACTCACAGGATACGACAGGTCAGCACTGGGTTTATTTTTGGACTCTCTTTTAATGTAGCTGTTGAGGGGCTTTTTTGATGCGTGTTCTCCGGGGAAATTCTAGCTGCTTCCTTCACTTCTGTCCATCCGGGCTCTCTATTATGCTGACTTGATATCCTCAGTTATAAGGAGAAACATTATATTTCTGTATATTTTCAAAGAAAGACAGACTCAGCAGGAGGAATCTGGATACAGCTTAAAGCAGAGACTGCGGCAGCGGGCCCGCTCTGAAAAAAAAGCAGCTATTCCAAGGCTACCTGAACTTTTTGTGCTGGTGTAACTCCAGTTATGTCCACTATATGCAAATAAATGTGGATGTTTGAGCATCTCCATAGGGAAGGTAAACAAGGAGGAGCTTCCTGGGCTGACCATAGCTGAGATGAGACAACTTAACAGGAGGCTGTAGCGAGGCTGCTGCTGGTCTCTTCTCCCAAATTACTAATCATAGGATGAGAGGAAACGGTCTTGAATTGTGTCAGGGGAGGTTTAGTTTGGATCTTTGGAAGAAGTTCTTTCCTGGGAGAGTGGTTGGGCCCTGGAACAGGCTTCCCAGGGAGCTGGTGGAGTCACCATCCCTAGAGATATTTAAAATGAGTAGGTAGAGCCCTTGAGGCCATGGTCTAGGGGTTAAGGAGATGTTGGTTTGAGGCCTGGACTTGATGATCCTGGAGGTCCTTTCTAGCCATGATGATTCTATCTCTGCCAATAGTTCTTTCATTAAGCCTTTATCTTGTGGCTGAGCTGGACAATACATTTAGAAGAGGGTTCAGTTTTGATTTGAAAGGTTTAGAAGACTGAAGAATACACTCACTGGTTTGACAGGTTGTTGCAGTGGTTGATCTCCCTTGCAGGTGAACTCTAAAAGAATTTTATTGCCAAAGCCTTTTTGTAATAGGGATACTTGAAAAAAATCATTGATGAATGGTGCTAACCTTGTCTGACTTGCGTTTACCTTCCACTTTGAGCTTTATTTTCTGACTTAAGGTAAAAATACATACTTTAACTTGGAAATCATGGAATCATAGACTCTTTTTGGTTGAAAAAGACCTTAAAAAGCATAGAGTCCAGCTGTTAACTCAGAACTGCCAGGTCACCACTAACCCCTGTCCCTCAACACCAAATTTCCATGGCTTTTCAGGCCGTCCTGGGATGGGGACTCCACCACTAGTCAGGGCAGCCTGGACCAGGTCTTGATAGCCCTTCTGGGGAAGAACTTTTGCCTCATGTCCAGCTGAAACCTGCCCTGGTGCAACCTGAGGTCATTTCTTCATCATATTACTTGGAAGAAGAGACCAACCTCCACCTTGCTCCAGCCTCCTTTAAGGGAGTTGTATAGAGTGAGAAGGTCTCCTGAGGTTTTAATTTCTCTGGGTGGAACCCCCTACCCAGTTCCCTCAGCCGCTCCTCAGATCACTTATGCTCCAGACCCTTCACCCTTCATTGCTCTTCGCTGGACACCCTGGAAGTGTTAAATTAGAAGTAAAACCAATGAGCTGTGTTTGAAATGACAGAGCAGACACACTTGCACATGCTGAACATTTTCTAAAGTCTCTCTGTCAAGCAAACACCAAGAGACAATTGCCACAAACCGGGACAGGTAAGACCTGGACCGTGCTGTTGGGCAGCATTGCAGAAGCTCCTTGCTAGTCCTATCATTTGAATTTAGGCTGGACTCTGACTGAAAGATCTTTTTTCCCCTCTGCTTCATTTGTTAGTGTTCTCCATCATTCCCCAAATGTTCAGTTTGGTTTCTCCAACCTTGTTACGTTAGCCAAACTCTGCGTGCAAGCGCACACGTAGCTATCTTTGAATGTACAGATGTAACAAAACAATTGGCAAAGATTCTATAATCCTTCAGGTACCGTTTTATTTGCAGGACAGACATGAGATTTCCTTATTCTGTAGGGTTTTTTCCCTCTGTTTTCTTTTCCCTGAGCTTAATTGTTCCAATTACTCTTTCAGATTGACTCTTGGTGCAAAGAGAATAGCTACGTGATAGCTGGATACTACCAGGCGAACGAACGCGTGAAAGATGCCAGGTGTGTTGGTGTGATATTTCCTTCTGTTTGCTCTTTTCTCTTGTACTTTGGACTCTGCCAACAGAAATCATCGACATAAATCACACGCCTTGAGTAACTGACAATTGTCATCTGCTTTTGCATTGTCTTCATGGTGCTGGTGGCTGTGGCCTTTGTTCAGGTGCAGAAACCCCAGTCTTTCCAGAATCTCTTCTCTTCAGTAGGTACTATAAAAGGCCACTCTTTGAACGGCTGCCAACCAGTTTAATTACAGTTGTCAGGGAAGTAGCCAAAACTCGAGGCTTGTTTGCTCATGCAGCACGTATCATGTAAACTCCACTGACTCTCAGTATCTTTTGGAAAGTCTTTCAGAAGTGACCTAATTCTTACTGAAGTGCTCAGTTGTCACCGAGGTTTATCAAAGCGTTTTCTTACATGGCAGAGGGAAGCTTTAGGCGTGGAAGGTCATGTCAGTAAAGCAGAGATGTCTCTTTTCACTGATTTTCCCTTTCTGGCTGACTCAAATTAATCCATGTGCAGTCAAGGGGCCTTCCCGTGTAGCCATGATGTAGATGTAGACATCGTGTGTTTTTCCCTGTATGTATTAGACAAACCCAGTGTCAAGACTAGCGAGACTGCATCATATTTGCAGTTAAAATAAGTAAGAGCAGCTTGTTTAAAGCATGATGCTTTTTTCTGGTATTTGGTTAATGTCTGTCCTTTGGTCACAAGTGTGGTTTTTAAGTTATCCTTGTGTCTACAGAGACCTCTAACAGGGATAAGGGCTTTATTTGTCCTTCCATTACAGAGGAAATAAATCTGCTAGAGGCATTTTTAAAGAGGAGACACGGTGTGTCTCTTCTGTTTGAGGTTTGAAAGAGTATCGCAGGCTTGTTTGGTTTTTTTAAACTCCAGTTTCATCTCTGACGGGAACTGGCACCATGTAGAGATCGTCATCTTTGAAACACCATCAGGGTTTTCCTTTTAAAGATTATCAGGTTTGAGAAGAGAAACTGGGCAGTGAGTGGGTTTGCAATGCAGAGCAGGACAAACTTGGTTTCTTTTTGAAACATCTGCCAGGGCAAAGGCGTCTGTGGTCTGATTGAAGAAGGTAGGAGGCCACAAAACACTAATCCCACAGAAAGTCTGCAGTGAGCGTTTTGCAGTTCAAAACCCCGCCGCCTCAGCATAGTTGAGATACGGATCATATGCTGAGAAGAGGAGCTGGGCTTCTCTTGGCCTTCTGACTTTATCAAGTGTAGCATCAGCTCGAGCCTTTGTTCCTGTTGTGAACATGGTATGACTTTTCACATCTCCTTATGCTTCCTGCTGCTTTCAGCTGCAATGTCATGGGTAACGTAACACCGTTACTTTTCCCTTCTGCTGCAGCCCAAACCAGGTGGCAGAGAAGGTGGCCTCCAGAATCGCAGAGGGCTTTAACGATACGGCACTCATAATGGTAAGTGACTTCATTTCTTCTTCCCTCCTGTCTCTGTATTGTCCATGTTATGACCCTGGTGTTGGTCTCCACATTCTCTGGATTCATTAATAGTGAAGGAATTCATTTTCCCTTTCCCACCAAATGCTCTTGGGAGAGGCTGCACTGACCTGTGACCAGTAAAGATCTTGGTCTTCAGAAAGCCTATGGTTAGTTCATTGCTGACTCTTAAGGTTGTGGAGGCCTTCTCCACTTGCAAAGCTTGAGTGAAGGCAGTGTAATCATCATTTCAGAGCTCCACCTCTGACTTAAACTCTGGTCTTTTATGAAGCAAACGGTGCTTTGCCTCCTTACCACAGTCACAGAGGATGTTGGCAGGTGAAACATGTAGAGCAGTGACTGAGTTAGTGTAAGGTGCCCTGTTGTAAAAACTGACTGGTTTTATTCCATCTCTTTCCTGGGGATCTTGAGTAGGAGGCTGAGGTGGTGTTTTTCTGTTCCACTGTCACACACCAGGTCGATAACACCAGGTTTACGATGGAGTGTGTGGAACCTGCCATTCACGTGTATGAGCTTCATGAGAACAAGTGGAGGTGCAAGGACCCGCACGTGTGAGTACACTTCAGAGCTGGGCTGTGTTTGGGTAGTAAGAAGGAGAAGCAGGTTTATCACTTAAGGGCAAGACTTTAATAGTAGTGAGTGACACTGTGAGGGCAGTGGGTGTAGCTGACAGCAGTTTTAAAGCTGGTGTTTTACTACAGTGAGAGAGAACAGGTGGTGGTGGGACCACCATGACCACACTACACAGAGTATGGCTTAATTTCCATAGTGGAGGAGGAGGAGGTGGTGAGGATTTTCTTTGCCATTACTCTTTATTCCCGGTTGCTTTACATCCTAGTGATTTCTGTGAAGATTGGACTGAAGCGCAGAGGATCGCTGCATCTCTCTTGGACAGCAAGTCCTACGAGACACTGGTAGACTTTGATAATCACCTGGATGATATCCGGAACGACTGGACAAACCCAGAGATCAACAAGGCCGTCCTCCACCTCTGCTAGAGGTGTTTCTGCTGACTGATTTACGGGCAGTCCCACTCTGTACTGAAGAGAGAAAGATGCTATTTTTGAATGTAAATACAATCACATTCGGTACCTTTTGTGGAAAGCCAGCCGATTAAAAAGGAGTGGCGTGTCACATCGCTGAGTGATGTGTTCCTAAACCACTGAACCTTTTTTCTGTGAGATTCCTTGGAAGAACTGCCAGCTGTCAGTTACAGCTGCCCTCGTGGCCGCCTGCCCACTTGTAGTGAATGTTCCCGTTCCTTCTATCCCAGAACTACTACTGCTCATCCCTACCGTTTGTATTGCAGAGTTTGGACTAAACCAATTGTTTTCTAATCTTTAGCCAGGTGACTTTTTAATAATTTCTGGAAATACCTTTAAAAACCATTAGTCTTGCCCTCAGCTGAGCAATCTGAAGGTCAACCACATAAAATGCAAAGTTAGCTGTTTCTTTTGGCTGGGTTTGTTGATGTCATTCGGTCAGCACGGTAAAGCACAAACAAAGAATGACAGTGGATCATGCTCCTGTGTCTCCTATAGGTGTTGAGCTGGCACAGCCACAGACAATGTGTTCGAGCTGTGTTCCCAAACACTGTGGTGATTCCTGCTCTCCGTGAGCACATAAATATTGCTTGGAACATGTTAAACCCAAGGTAAAAACAAATACTTGATGTGTAAAAAGGACTGAGAATGTACTGATGAGTATGAATGAGAGTTCTAAAACCTCTTGAGTCTACGGAAGAGTAAAATAACTTGCTAATTTATGCAGCCTTGTGGTGTTTATAAACAGATCTTGTTTTCAGCTGGTTTGTACAGCATCTGTTTAGGTAGGTCTAAAGTGTTTCCCAGCAAGCTGAGCCAGTGATCAGAGGACATTGACTTAAGAGCCTGGGTATTGCCTCGTTCAGCTTCTCTTTCTAACTAATATTTGTTTCTCAGAATGAGTTCATTGGACAGCCAGGTTTTATGTCAGACTGGTGCAGTTCTGTGTCAGTGTCATTGCCTTACTCATCATGGTTCTTTGCCAAACTGCAGTTACATATAGTTTCAACCTGCAGTTGTTTCTTCTCTTCCTTCCTACAGGGAAAATCCAAAAGCTCTCCCTCTTTCCACATTCTTGTTTTTTCCATAGTGTCCTTATTTTAAAACGAAGAGAGGGATGGGATTGGCAACACCTCTTGGTCTACCACAGCTTCTACCTAAATATGCACAAGTTTTATGCTTGGTCTTAAAAAGAGAACAGGGTAAGGCTAACATCCCCTTCTAGAACCAGGATGTGGGTCCTGCCAAGGAGTTCCCCATGATTTGTGTTCCTCAAAGCCACAAGGCAAGGGCTGAGGTTCAGCTGTGTCTCTGAGAAACAGGCAAAAGTTTGAACCACTGGGCTTGTCTCCCCGCTGTGCAGTACCGAGGTGCGATGGGCATTGTGAAAGGGATTGGCTCGTACTGAACAGCCGTTCCCACGTGTGAGTCAGGCTTGCAGGGAAGGAAAATGTTTTCACTTGTTGAATGAAAACACGTATCTAGCTCACAGGCAGCGAAATAAACACGTTTCAGTGGCTGTTTTACTCTCCTTGCACAGCAATAGGAAAAGATACCCTGGAAACAGCAGCGCTCTGGCAACGGGTGTTTGGAGGAGGCTGCAGATCGCACACGGCGCAGGAAGAGGCCTGTTGGCTCTGCAAACACCTCAGGAAGAGGCCTGTTGGCTCTGCAAACACCTCGTGAGCTCTAACCCGTTGTTCCAGAGGCAGATGTTATCTTGGCCAGGCGGGTTATGTGAGATTGGCAGGCAGTGCTGCTGTAGAAGCTGGTTTGACTCCTGAGCCACAGGAAATGTATTTCTGAGCCTTTGTAGCACGGTGTCACGATCGAGCTTTGATCCTCTACATGCTAATACAGTCTGATCTTGCACTGCTGCCTCCCTTACCCTCGTAAGACAAAGCAAAATGTCCATCACCCGTCTGTGACCCGATGGAAATGCTCCCTGTAAATAACCATGGAGACACTGAGTGGCTGTTAATGCTTTGTCCTTCCCTTTTTACTTTCTTTAAACTTCTCATTGCTTTCAAGTGAGGTCCTTGGAGTATTTTGCCACCAGTGGAAGCCCAGGTCAGCTTCAAGCAAAAAGGAGAAGCGTTTTGGCACTCAGATCTTACCTCACCTGTCCTGTTTGCATTGAAGGCTGAACAAAAGCAGCGATTTTATAAAGCAAGGCAGCCACGGTGGCTCTTGGGAAAGAATGAGGAAGCTGCTGGGCTCAGCAGCCGCTATGTTCCCCTTTCCTGATGGACCAAACCTGTCTGCAGGAGCTCATTTCCTGGGAAGCTGATCATCTGGGTTTATTGGAGGAACTCAAGGTTATTCCTTTCAAAACTTCAGGGGGAAGAACTGTTGGGGAAGGCATCTGCATGTCTGTTACTGGAACCCTCATGCTAGCTGGGAAGATGGCCCTGGCGACGAGTGTCCTACTCTTCTTTGTTTTATTAACACTTAATGATGTGTAGGATTCATCAGAAATCCTGTTCACCAGGATTTCTGGGCATTTGTCTGCCCAAGCGTTTAACTCCCAGCTCCATAGGACCTCAGGCACTTGGAAATGCAAAATTATTCCCACATGGAATTCCTTTTTTCTACTCTCAGCCCTAATACTTCAAAACACTGATAAACAAAACCCTTGCAAATATCTGAAAGTGCCAGTACAGAGCCCTGAGGCTTCTGAGGAGGGACACAGACGCTGCTCCCTGCTGTGCCTGCACCAATGCTGACCTTCAGTCTGGTCACCAGGAGGAGAACAAAATGCCTTGATTGCGTGGTGCTCCCAGTGCAATTCGGGTTGAAATTAAGGATCAGAGTGACCTGAGGCCTAGATTGCAGTGAGCTGTGTCCCCAGATGTGCCACCAACCATGGCCAAAGCACCACACGTACGGCTCCAGACTGAGAAACCCAGGATGAGCAGAGTGTTGGGGTTGGGGGGGACAGACTATGGGTATTTTTTTCACTGAGAAATGAGACCACTCTGGAATCTCTTGGAATAGGCAGCTCGTTTGGGTTGGGTGTACATCAGGAACAGTCTCTGCTCCTCCTGACTTGTGTGATGTGAGTGGGTGGCAAGAGCCAAGGGGTGTCCTTGATCAGACATGCAAGTGAGACACTGATTTGTGGGGAGTGTAGTGGTGCCACCCATACTCTCTCCGAGCTCCCTGCTGTGTGTGTATATGAGGGCTTCGGGTTTTTTCCTTTGTGAAGGAGTCTGCTGCCACGAGTTTTTCCTCCTTCCCCCCTCCCATCTGCTGGCTGAGCTGCTCACGGGGTGTTCCCTAACTCATGTCAGTCTGAAAACCAGCAAAGACCTGTTTCAGTTCATTAGAGCTGATGTGGGTGGAGGAAGCAGACTTGCAGTTCAGCTGGTGGGATGGAGGAGCCACAGCCACTTCACCCTGGCACAGTTGGAACCGGGGCGGGCACGAGGGACAAGACTGATGTGCAAAGTCCAGCCCTGCTCCGCACGTCGCTGCAGAGATGCCCTGCAAGTGACAGCCCCACCATCGCGCCCAAGGATTCCTTATGGAAGCAGCAAAGCTGCCTGCTGAGGAGAAGTGACAGTGACAGATTGAGGAGGCAGACCCGGGTCTCTCTGCTCACTGGCTGGAGGCCTAATCGTTGCTCTCTGCCTCGGTTTGTAGCAGCGTCTCGAGTTGCTGGGCCGAGGGCATTACCCGTACGGAAAGAGCACGGGACGCTAATGGAGGAGGCTGTTAGTGGGGTGGACTTGCGGTTGACTGCAGCTTGGAAAATGGCCTCGAGGGGAAATGCGCTCAGCATGAATCTGTGCGCTGGGCTCCTCAGCTCCGCTTTAATCCAGCTCCTGGAGAGGAGCTGGGTCGCCCACCCTTGCCCAGAGGAGCTTGAATGAATCAGTCTGGACCAGGCGCACTGGACTGGGCAAGCTGCTTCCTCTCCATTCTGCCTGGGCTCCCTGACTCGAGTTAAACATCTTAACACAGCATCCTGCAAAGTCCTCGTTTGCTTTAGCCATCGCCCGGCAAGCAGCCGGCAGCGGTTTCGCTCTGCCCAAGTATCCGCTGAAGACTCTATCGATTTCTTTCGATTTTATTTTCACTGTTGCTTTGAGCCCACATTTTTACCCAGCCTTCTCATCCAAAAGCACACCCTGGCTGCACAGTTCCCTTCGGGTTTCAGCTGTCACCCGCTGAAAGGCAGCAGGCAGAAGGGATTCGTGGAGGACGGAGGCAGGTCGCCACTGGGACACCACCAAAGGTGACAGCAGTCCGTGCTCTCCTGTGGCTGTGCAGTCAGCTTGGCACTTCTGTGATGAGGCAAACGGGCAACGCCGCTCTTAAAAATACCCGGTAGGTGGGCTGGGGGGAGCGGGTAACTCTTGAGTGCTTCCAGGCAGCGCCGCACCGGCTGCAGCACGGCAGCACTTTAAGCTGGATGCGGGCAGGACCGGTGCCAGACATGTCCCGCTCTGCGCAGCATCAGCCCATGTGGGGCCAAGAGAAACGATGCAGCCCTTCCTAGAAATGCGCTGTGGAGCTTAAAAGATGGACCTAATTGAAAAACTACATCGGGGTTGGACCAGGGGATAAAAGGGAAAGCTGGGCCGAGATTAACCCGGAGCTCAGCGAGCTGAGAAGAGCTGTAGCCGTGGCCAGGTCCCTAAGCCAATTCCCAGCCACGGCCTCCCGGCCGCCCGCTGAATCCATGCCCGGCAGAGAGGCGGTTTCTCTGGACGCAGGTCTGGCAGGAGAGTCCGGAGCGCTCTGGGTTTGCGCTTCAGGTACGTGCTTGCGTTCCGCTTCGCTCCTAACCCCGGCCGTGGCACCTCCTGCCTCACTAGTCAGGGCGGCTGCCACAGCCCGCTGGAATCTCTTTGGGGGTTCCTGCTGGTTGTTGGGTTTGACCGTCCTGCCAAGAGATGCTGTTTGGGGAGTGCTGGAGCTGCTCCAGGTTCCCCAGAACCTGAATCTTCAGCTGCTTCCTTGTGACATCCTCCTCCCTTCACACACCCGGCAGCCCCTCCAGGTACTTCTCGTGCCCTGGATGGCTGCAGGGTTCTAGGAAGCGGGTGGTTCTCCCCTCACAGCATCTACTACCTTGTGGCTACCTCCAGCTTCAGCCTGTCCCACACAGTGTCCCTGCGAGGGGAATTTCAGAGCCGGGCTGGGACCAGCCCCCTTCCCCGAGCCAGAAGAGACCTCGAGCAGAAGTGGGGAGCAGGTGGCCTCATTGATCCTTTAGCACAGAGTCAGGGTGATGTGCCCCCTGTGCTAGCAGACCCTAGGACTCTGTGACCCAGAAAGCTGCTTCCCCTCTCTCCTCTCTCAGACAAGCCCAGCTGGTGTTTGCAGGAGCAGCCTCTCTGAAGGGAGCCAGCAGAGCTGTGGGCTCACTGCGCTCTGCTCCGCCAGGCTCTCCAGCCAGAGCTTTTCTTATGGCTTCTGTTGGCAAAACACATCCCTCTCCCTGAGGTTCCTCTGGTTTCTGGGAAGCTGTGAGCTCACCTTGCCCTGCCTCTCCCAGCAAAGTGAGGAGGGCACTGCCTTCCATCCTAACCCCCTTGTCAGTGCTTCACCTCCACCTCTGCACCGGGGCAGGACTGAGCTGATGGCTTGGGCAATGCTGAGCGTGTGGAGAGGAGCAGCCCAGCTGTTGAAAGGCTACAGCCACAACTGGAAACCAGTCATGGCTACATGAGAGGCTCCCCAGGCTGCTTGGCTGCTCGTGGGGGACAAGCCTTTCCCTGGATGGTCAGCCAGCTCCATACTGACCCAGCAAGGAAGCTTTACAAACCCATCTTTTCCTTCCCCCTGCTCCGCTGGCTATTTGGCCAGTTGCCCTGATGTGATGTCCAGCACATCAGAACCCCAGCAGTGGGAGCTCCTGGGAGGGATCCGGAGCAGAAGCAAGGCTGGTGCTCATGAAAAGGGGGTGTCTGGCCCATGGGGCTGCTCCTGTGCTCAGGACTCGGATCTGCCTAACACCAGTCACCTGAATTGGGCTCCTCACTGGAGGGTCTTGGGGTCCTTCCCAGCCACCTTGGGGTGGCTAACCCCCACCCAGTGGGCATGCCCACGGGTGTCTTTGTCCAAGCTCGTGCAGAGGAGAGTGAGGGTTGTTTGTTGCTGTGTTGGTGCCAGTTGAGTGCCACCACACCGGCTGGGGCAGCGCCGCATCCCGCAGAGCTAACCACAGTTATTTTTGCAGGCTGATGTTTATGTTTCCCTCCCTGCTGCAGCAAGACTTCACCTTCCATAACTCACCCTTTTAGCAACAGCTGCTGCTCCAGACCCGGCTAATCCCAGCCCTCTTGGGTTCGGGGTTGTTTGTTTTCAGGCAACCAGCAGCAGCAGACCAGGAGTTTGGGGGAGAATGCAGCAGAATGGTTGAGATGGAGGGGTCCCTGGTCCTACAAGGTGCTGATTAACTGCCAAGAAAAACCACAGGAACCAGTGATTTTGACTTTTTCGGGGGCAAAACTGGAGCTATGGGTTGCAAACATCTCTGCTCTGGCCTCTGTATCCAGAATCGGTGCCTGCAAGCTACAGTCATTGCCTGGTGTCCTCTGCCCAGCTCTTGCTTTGCACTAACTCAGTGATTTGATAATCAGAGCAGCCAGATCAGGAAGGAAATCAGGCCCTTCTCAATTTGTGATTGTCACCACATGTGACCAGAGCTTTCCCCTCCCTGCTCCCCTTCATGCCTGTCCCAGTAGGGCTTCAGCTCATTCTTGGGGCTCTGATCACTCCAGAGACCTCCCAAGCTCCCAGGATCTCCTCTGATCTCCAGGCAAAGTTCAAAGCTTTCCCTTCAGTCTTGCCCGCAGCCACGGGATGTTCCATGTGCAGCCGCTGTTCCCCTCACGCCGTCGCCCTGGATGTGAACTGCTGCATTAGCTCTGTCTGAAAAGGAGCCGTGTCAGGGCCTCACCTCGTAAATTGTGGAGGAGGTGAACTTGAAAAAAGCCTTTGGCTGCTCTCAATGCAGGCGAAGACAGCGGCTCCAGGGGCAGACCCCTCACCTGGGCATCCTCGCATCAGGGTGGTACCCAGCTCAGGCATGGGGGTGGTGCAATGCCTTGCCTGGTGCTGTTCCTGCTGTCAGGCTGGTTTGGGGGCTGGAAGTCAGATGGAAAGGGGAGAAAGACCTTTTCTGGAAGCTGGAGGAGGTGAAGACACCTGCAGAGGCTGGGAGCATTGCTGCTCTCTAGACAGCAGGGCCTTGGGGATGCTGGTGGGTCCTACCAGAGCCCAATGTGAGACCCTTATATCAGACAGGTACTTGCCTTTCTAGCCACTCAGTAGCCCCTCTGCCTGATCCTAGGGATGTTCACTGGTTCAGTACCGGGTTCTGCTGCAAGTGATGGTCATGCTCCTCCTTGTGCAGCAGGGTGAGAGTAAAGCAGCATTTCTTCATCACCCAAGGGCTTTGCTGAGCTTGGATGGGGTTAGAGCAGGGGATGGGAGGAGCCGGGACTCCACTAACCTGATAAACCAGGTTAGGAAGCAACCTTGCAAAAATCTCAGTGAGCTCGCTGCAGCATCCTCCCACCATCCCAGGGCCCAGTCTCATTCCCCAGCTCTCCTCCTGCATCCCAGAGCAGCTGGGAGGTGGGATGCAATGGCAGGCACTGTGCTCCTGCTCCTGGGACCCGGTAAGCATCACCTCCTTGGCTTTGACCCTGCTCCCCAGCCCCTGCACCCCCCAGCCCTGCAGCCCCCACAGCTCTAGTGATGCTTACAACGGGTGTCTGGGGAGGTTTGGAGAGTGAACCCATTGGAAATGCAAATACTTCTTGTCCTGGTGCTGTCATGGGAACAAAGTTGAAGCCCCCCAGCACGAACCAGCAGAAATCCTGCTGAAACACTGGGGGTGGGAGGATTTCTCTCACCAAGCATCGCTGCTGGTGCTGCGAGCAAGAGGTGCTGGAGTTGAGCCACGGTGGGCACACAGGGCTAAGAGCCTGTGGTGATGGGTTGGGGACTGCTGTGTCCTGCCATGGGGGTCTGATCCCTGTGCCCTGAGACTGCGTCTCGTCAGCACAACCCTCCTCCAAGTAACTGGGCTGTAGAACTCGCCTCACAACAGGCAGCTGCTGTGAAAACTAAAAGAGGGGGTCCCAGGAGGCTCTGCACCCAGCCCTGCCACAGCCCCCTGGCCATGGGGGTACCTGTGGGGTGCTGCTGAAACATGCAGAATTAAACCAAGACAAGGCAAGTTCCTGCTTCCCCTCACCAGCCGCTGCTTGGAAAGGTGAAGTAAAGCCACGGCAGAGGTCGGGTAGGAGGGAAGGGCAGGTTTACTCAGCTCTCTGCAGGCCCCAGAGCATGGAAGAGCCAAAATGAGTCACCGACCCTCATCCCAGTGAGCTTTTCCCAGCAGCTGTGGGCAGGAGAGATGCAAATTTCCCAGTAGAGGGATTTTTTTTTCCTGGAATACTTTTCAAGTGATGAAAAAAAAAGCCAAGTCCCGCTATGGGATTCATCCACCCCAAAGCTCTCAGGACATGGAGAATGCCCAAACGGAGCAGGGCTGAGGGAGGCAGCCCCAGCGCAGCGCTGCAGCCCAGCATCCCTCAGTTTCCTGTGGGGTTTTCTCTTCTAGCACTGGTTCTGCTTCACAAACACCCACCAGCTCCCTCCTTCTCACCAAAGGTTTGCAGCACTGACCCCTGAGAAGTCGGGAATGGATGGGACCCCCCAACTCGACAACTTCAGCGCCGTCCCAAGAAGCTCCTGCTGCAACTCGGTGGCCAAGATTGAGTCACTAACACCCCATGACATCACTGGTGGTTTTTGCTAGCGAGCAGCCTCGCTTCCTCTTCTACCAGGGCCCCTCTAGATGTATAAACGCACTCGGAGCCGGGCGATTGGGTGAGCTTCAGCCTCACTTCTCCACAGCCTTCACCTCTCTCTTCGCAGCACTAGTGGCCAGGACCGGTGCCGGGGCTGGAGTACCGGGTCCTGCTGAGAGGATGAAAACATGGGGCTCAAGTTCTCCTGCCTGAAAGGTGAGTGTGGGTGTGGGAAGGTGCTCTGTGGAGGCATCTGGTTGTACCCAGAGGTCATGGGGAGGATCGGTGTGGTTAACTTGTTGTATGCCAGTCACCCCAGCGCTGCTTTCCCCATCCTCCACCCCAGCTCTATAGCAATAGAACGGTCTGATCCTACCCTTGCTCCTGCATCCTCTCTTCTGGATCATCCTTAGGCTGATGGCAGCCCTCAAGGTGGGGTTTTCTTAAGGGTGGGATAGACTCAGGATGGATGGGATGCTCAGGGTCAGCCTGGAGGTCAGGTGCTGGGGTATCCCGACTCTCAGCCTCCTTCATCACTCCAGGGATATTCCATCCCGGGAGCTTTTTATCCTACTGCTTTCCCCACCCCCCTAACTTTAATTTTCTTAATGGGATTAGGCTGGAGATGGCGGCAGTGATGTCTGCAGAGAGAGGAAAGCAGGAGCTTTTAATGCTCCTGGCCTTGCTGCACTGGGGTGAGGAGGAGGAAGGCTGGATATTGCATCTCCCATTAGCTCCACATCCCTGAGCAGCTCGAATTAATCATCCTCGGGGTCATGAAGGGTGGGAGCTAACGAGTATCCCTCTCTGAGATGCAGCGATGCTTCTTCCCCGGCTTTTCCCAAGCCCACATTCTGTGTGAGATGCTGGTTGTGATGGGCATAGCTTGGGGTGCATCACCCTAAAAAGCAAGTCCCATGCCTGTGTGTGCCTTCCCCATGTCAGGAATGCTGCAGGTGCGTGGGATCTGGGGGGGTTAAGGGTCCACAGCCCCTGCTGTGAGCCCAGCATGAGGGAGACAAACAGGGAGTCCCCATCCTACTCTATACCCAAGCCTGGGGTAGGTAAAGCCCCAAAATACCTCCTCTGTGCATCCAGACCCCTCCAACATGCTCAGAGAGTACAATGAAATAAAAGACCCCACCACCACCACCCCCCTTTTGCTGCTCCCTTACATAAGGTAGAGCTTTATCCTTAATTAAAAAGAGATTTAAAATATCAGTGTCTGTCCCCTCCGGGCACTTTCCTGCTTGGGAAGAGCTGAAACCTCCCCGGCTGCCGCCTGCGCCACGCAGGGCTTTTCTCCTGATTAAAGCAGCAGATTAAAGTGATGAGCTGCTGCTGGCGGGGGGCTGCCAGGAGGTCTGGGGGGGAGTGAGGGGCCTTGTGGTATCAGTCAGACACCCCAAAATCCAGAATGGGGAGGCTGCACCTGATTGCTGCGAGTGGCTGTGGATTCTCTAGTGGCTTGTAGCAGGTTGAGCTGGAGGGGCGGTGGGGAGGTGGGGTTGCTGCAGCCCAACAGCTGAGCTTCTCACCACACCTCACCCCACTTTTTCAGGCTTGAAGATGTGTGTGAGCAGTGGGAACGACAGCGACAGGACCCCAGCAGTGTCCCCGGATGAGAAACACCTCCACGTGCCCTCCATCATCGTCACACCACCCACACCCACCGGGACCACGCTGGCTCGCGAGACTCGCCGGGTCGGGGGGTCACCACCATGCTCCCAGTGCTGAGTGTGGGGACACGGGGGGACCCAGCAGCTCTGACAGTATGGACACACAGCCACCTGTATGCGAACTGACGGGGTTTGGCACCCCAGGGACAAGCAGGTGCCCCCCACATGGGTGGGCTTGGACTCCAGTGACTGGATTTTCTCTGATTTCCTAAAAGCACTGGCGAGGGGTGACCCCGCACAGCTTCTCCCCGGTGAATAAAACCCCGATGGAGCTCCACACCCCCCCGTTTGGCACCCACTGCCTTCCTCAGGCTGTGTCGACAGAGCAGTGGGTGGGTGGGCTATGCTCACCACCGCTCCCCAGAAGGTGACGGGTACCCAAAAGTGGGGTGAACCCTGACAGCCCCCATTTCTCCACCCGAATTGAAGAAGCTGATTGCAAACGACACTGGAATGATGAACTCGCCGTGGCCTGCGAGTTCGCCCTCGTGGCCCTGCCGGCTCAGCCGCACGTTGGGGAGGGAGCCGGGGGCGATGCTTCCCAGGGAGCGGCGGCACCGGGAGCCGGCGGGAGAGGCGGGAGTGTGAAAGCAGATGGAAATTTAATTTTTTAATGACAGCAGCAGATGGCAAAAGACACGCGGGTGGAGCCGCAGCGTGGCGGAGCCATTTATAGAGCGCCTGGCAGAGTGGCGGCACATGCCGGCGGCGCAGTGGGGGCTGCTCCGTTAACGGATGGAGAGGGGGGGGACCCTCCTTCCATGAGGGGTGGTCGAGGGGGTCCTCAAGGTTTGTTTCCCTATTCCAGCCTCTATGGGCACCCTTGGGAAAATGGTCATGCCAAGGGCAGGGATCTCTCCCATAGGGTCCCACCTGAGCCTGAGGTGTTGGGGAGGGGGACTAGGAAGAGCTGGAATTGTCTGGGGGCTTCTGGTTTCCATGGCAATCTGTACGCCAGGCTGCAGTCCCCTCGTGATTGCCCAGAGTGGTGGCTACCAGTGGGTTCAGCCTCCTGGCNGGGTTCAGCCACCTGGCTGAGCAGGATATGAGCAGAGGGAAGGAGGGGAGGATGAATGGGTGCATGGAGAGACAGCAAGAGGAGGGCTGAGGGATGAGCAGAGGATGATGATGGAAGGAGGAAGGGAGAGAGGGAGGGAAGAAGGGATGGAGGCAGGCATGGGATGCAGTATGAAGGAGTTTATGGGTGGGTGGGTGGATGGGTGAGGAGGTCAGATGTGTGATGGCAAGTGCGTGAGCATGACTGGCTGCACAGAACGGACACACGGACTGACAATCGCTGCCGCTGATCCATGCGCAGGAGGGCGGGCGCCCAGGCAGAGCTGGGAGGGTCCCGGAGACACCCGTGGGGGCCCCACATCTGTTCCCGAGGGGCGCTGCTCCGCTCGGCCACCAGGGGGCGCCACCATCAGCGGCCCGGCGCATGCGCAGCGGGTGAGGCTTGGGGGGATAGCTGCGAGCCCCGCGGCGCCCCGGCAACAAGTGCTGCGCACTGATTGGCCGAGCGTCTCCGGGGGGGCACCGGGATTGGCCCCTCGGCGACCGACCCAGACCTCCCCCAGCACAACTGGGGCGGAGCTCGGCACAAGCAGTGCAGCCAATCATAAAGGGGCGCGCCATGACAACCAATGACCGGCCGTCATCACCGCAGGAAACCAATCAACGCGCTCCGAGCTGCGCTACGCCCCGCCCGCACGCGAAGACCGCGAAAACGGCTCGCGGAGGCGGGAGAATGGGGCGGGTTGGGCGGGGCCTCTCGCTGCTCGACCAATAGGGAGAGCGGGCGCGTGGCGGGTGACCCCGGTCCCCCTCCAGGTCCCGCCCCGCATCTGGTGCCGGTACCGGTGCCGGTGCCGGTTCGGAGCCGCCATGGAGCCGGCCGAGGCGGAGTTCCTGGCCGAGAAGGAGCTGGTGACCATCGTCCCCAACTTCAGCCTCGACCGGATCCACCTCNGGAGCAGGAAGAGGGGCTGGGGGGCATGGGAGGAGGAGCCACAGGGATTTGGGGTCTGGTGTGATAGCGATGAGGGATTGAGGGATTGGGGTGCAGAGATGGGCAGGACAAGGGGAAGTGGGTTGGGACAGTGGGCAGGCAACTCTTCCAGGGGCTTTGGGAGGGGGCAGTGCTGCCCCTCACATCTCTGGAGCACTGAGCCCCCAGCTCTGGCAGCAGCCGCTGGGATCAGCTGTGCTGGTGCTGGAGCTCTAGTGGGCCTGAGCCTCAGCCGTATCTTCTGTACTCCAGCCTATAACCTCTCTGAAGGGCTTTGAAACAGAAAATGTTAGTCCACGTTAGTTACTGCCTCTCAAGGGAAAGGAGGAAAAGCCGGACAATGACAGCTGTGGGAAGTGAGAGGAGCAAATCCAGGCGCTGTTTGGCCCAGGCTCTTCCAAATGCCCTGAAAACTCTCATTCTCTGGAGGTGGCCAAGGCCAAATTAGCCAAGTTCTGCAGTGTCTGAGCCCTCGCTGCTGCCTTACTCTTGGCTCCAATTTGCCTTGCAGGGAGATCTGGGCCCTTTCAATCCCGGCTTGCCAGTGGAGGTCCCTGTCTGGTTGGCCATCAACCTGAAGCAGAGGCAGAAGTGTCGGCTGGTTCCTCCAGACTGGATGGATGTTGGTAAGGATGGTGGCTTCCACACTGGCCATCAGCGGGTTGCAGTGTGAATGCAGAATTAGAAAAGTCTCTGGTTTTCACCATTAGTGTGAGGCTTCATTCAACAAACTAGTGACTCTGAGAGCAGGGTCTGATGTCCCCCCACTGGAATTCTTTCTGTTTGCAGGAGATGCCATCATCAGGAAAGTTAGGGGTTTCATAGACTCAGAGACTGGCTCAGGTTGGAAGGGACCTTAGAGATCAACTACTCCAACTCCTAGCCATGGGCACAGACGCCTCTCAACTAGACTTGGTTGCTCTATCCTCATGCAGCCCGGCCTTGAACACCTCCAGGGAGGGGGCAGCCACAACCTCTCCAGGCAATCGATTCCAGAGTCTCTTCACCCTTTTATTATTGATTATTTAACTCGTCTTCTGAGGAGGAAGAACAAGGATTAGATTGAATCCCCAGCCTTGCACTCCTCGTGAGCAGCACTTGCATCTCCTGCAAGGCTTGTTCAGAGAGAGATTTGGGGACCTCAGATGGTGAGAGAGAACTTGGAGAGCAGAAATATGTGCTCATCACTGCTTTCTTTGCTCCCTGAAAATGCCTTCCTCAAGGGCATCAGAAATGGGAGGTCACCTCACTCTTCAGAAGTGAGAATCATGGCACTTTCCCTCAGGGAAACGGGAAGAGAAGGAGTAAATGCTAACGGAGCTGCTGTCAGAGGAACCAGCACCCAGCTCATTCAAGCTCATAAACCCTAATCAACACAAATTCTTTGTTTGTGAAGGGACATCCTCCTGATGGGCTTTGGGGACAGAGCTGGTGTAGATCAGCCTCCCAGCACGGTGTGCTGAGTGTGGCTTCTGTGTCCACGCCAGCATCCTCGTGTGCTTTGTTCCAGAAGCCTGTCTGTCCACACATTCGCTGGAGCTTGGATGTAGAGCTGGACCTGTGGAGCAGCTCGTGGGTTCCCCTGGGGTGTTAAAAGATGCTTGAAAGAGCGGAAGTCTGGCAGTGCCTGACCATTCCTGGTTGCATTTTAGAAAAACTGGAGGCAATCCGGGACCAGGAACGTAAAGAAGACACCTTCACTCCGATGCCCAGTCCCTATTACATGGAACTCACAAAGCTGCTGCTGAACTAGTGAGTAGGAAACGTTCTGTAACGGGTTCTGCCCGAGTACGTGCTTGCACAGACAATTTTTCAAGCTTTCGTTGGCAGCAACCCCGGAGGGCAGCGGGAAAAGTGAGAGTTAATGGAGGTTTATTTCACAGCCTGCCAAGATCTCGTTGCAGCAGTTTTCTCATGGTAACTTTGCATTTCAGTAACTTGGGGATTGCTTGTTCTGTGGCCCGATAATTGGGGCTGTGCCGCTTTATTGAGCGGCAGCTAAGCGTGGAGGCCTTAAGGATCGGCGGCGTGTTGCGTGGCTGCAATCTGTTCAGCAGCCTAAACCCTCCAGGCTTCTTCCTTGGCTCTCCTTCAGGAGGAAAGCTCCTCTTTCCTCAGCCTGAGAAACAGGAGACCGGGGATATTCCGACTCTGAACCTCCTGCCTGCTGAGGCATCTCACTTGTAAAATGTGCTGGCTGGTATTTTTACTCAGCACAGGCTCTTCTGACTTTAAGCCCTCGATTATGGCAGGGCGGTCACTTAAGCTCTGGCTTTTCCTCTGGAGATGATGCTCTTGGCGCGCGGTTCCTTCCCTCACGCTACAATAACCCTGACAGCTCCGTCCGTGTGAATTGATCTGATCTCTCGAGGTCCTTATGGCAGCACTGAATTGCCTTAATGGGAGTTTGAGGCACAGCTCGTACAGTCCTTTCAACTTAATACTCCCTGATAGAGCCGTGAGAGCACGGAGCTGGGGCTGTAATCGCCGCCGAGCCCTCGCGATTCCCTGGCTGCCGGCAACTTTGGCCGGGTGATTGGCCCTCCGAGTGGCTCCAACCAGCTGGGCAATTAAACAGCAGAAGGATTCTACCGAGAACCAGATGCTGCATCAGAGCTGAGCATTCCTGGGTAAATAAACTATCCCCAAATCCCAGCAGCACAAGCACCAGGCTGGATTTTAATGTTGAATTGCAGGGGTTTTTTTTCCCCCCTCTACAGCAAACTGCTCTGTTTGTGCCTCAGAGGGCTGAGGAATTGCCAACGTTATTTACGCCGGTGAGATAACGTCCGAGTCCCTAGCAGCCTGAGCTGATCCTCTGTCTCTCTCCTCCTCTAGTGCTTCAGACAACATCCCCAAAGCTGATGAGATCCGGACGCTGGTGAAGGATACGTGGGACACGCGGATGGCCAAGCTGCGGCTCTCCGCAGACAGCTTTGTCAGGCAGCAGGAGGCTCACGCCAAGGTGTGGGGAGGGTCCAGATGCCGGGTGGGCTGGTGACCGATGGGAGCTGCTCATGGAGGTGCTGCTTGGGGCACGTTTCTGCCAGGTTGTGGGTATGGCGGCTGGGAACCGAGGCCATATGCTGGCACCTCGCTTTGTGGGCTGGTAGAGGGTCCCTACCAGTCAGTGCCTGATGGAAATGGGCTGCTGGGGTGTTTCTCTTGACTGGGGCTGCCGGCTGGGCTGCTCCCTTGGGGTGTTGCTGTGGGCTGACAGAGCTGCTTTCTGGGTTCCTTGTGCTGTGCTGCAGCAAGGCTGTCTCCCCACGTGCTGTTATTGTCTCTTTCAGCTGGATAACCTGACCCTGCTGGAGATCAACACAATCGGGACTTTCCTGACTCAAGCCCTAGACCACATGTACAAGCTCCGGACTAACCTTCAGCCTGGTGAGAGCTCCGAGTCCCAGGATTTCTGAGGGAACAGCCAGCCCTCAAACCTCCCAGAAGCCAGAAACCTGCTCTGCCTCTCATCCCTGGACCTTCATCCGACCCCCGTCCACCTGCCTGCACACATCTCCTGAAGCCTCATCTCCCGTCTGGGCTTCCCCTTGGGCAGGGCAGGAGCAGTGTGAGAACTGCTGTGGAGATGCTGATGGCTCCTGAGCATCCCCACACGCTCCCTTTCCCAGGGCTGAGCCTCGCTCTTGGGTTCAGGCGGAGGTTTGCCAGGCTGCTGGCACCTCTCCCCACCCTGGAGAGTGTGGGTGTACTTCATAGAGGGAACTTCTGAGGGCAGCACAGGCCACACACTGGCTTGAAAGCAGTAAAATTGCTGGGCGGTGCTTTGCCATCAGTGTTCTGAAAGCCTTGGAAAGAGGGGGGGAAAGATGTGCTTGCTGGTGAGAGGTGTCTGCTGGGTTGAGCAGCTGGGAAGCAGCTCCATCTGCTCTGCTGAGCAGGACAAAAGGGAAATGGGGTTTTTCCCCCCTCCCCTCCCCGTTCTCCAGAGCCTCGTGGTAGCTCACGATTTGCTGCCTCTTTTTTTTCTAACCCAAAACTGGGGGTTAAAAAAAAATCACGCTACTTACAAAATAGAAAATAACAACTGCAGCGATGTGCAGCGGCCTCAGCTCCCTCCCCTTGGCCTCCGCATCGAGCCTTACGTGGCTCAAACAAAGCTTGGAAAAACCCGCAGCTCCTCCTTTGGCTGCGGCCCCGCTGCCCTGCGGCGGAGCGACAGGCGAGGGCAGGATCCTGGGCTGCCGGGATGGCAGAGCTCGGTGGTTTGTGGGTGAGGAGCAGTGAGGGCCATCTGGAACCCTGCCTGGGGTAAGGTTGAGGGGTGGGGGAAGCAGGAGCTGCCTCTCCTGGGGCAGCTTTCAGGGGGAGAAAGAATCCTTTGCCGTGGTGGTGGAAGAGTTTATTATCATCGTCATGATTGGTATTTTTTGTTGATGTTTTCAGCAATTACAGCCATCTATTCATAAAAACCTAATGACTACAGCAACAAAGGATGTATTACATTACAATTCATTCCAACAAGTACACTTAGAACAGGTTTAGGGTTGTTCTTTCTCCTTTTGGGGGTGGTTTGGGGTGTTAGGGGTGGTGGTGGTGATGGGAGGGGAGGGGGGGGTTGTGTTGTTTTTCTTTCACAGCATCTAAACTGCCCCCACGGGTTCGCCTGTCTTTTTCCCCTCCTCGCAACCCTCCCGGGCTCTGGCAGCAGCTGCTGGAGC